>JAXIVJ010014191.1:0-35075 GCA_036785665.1 Chirona hameri | reverse complement strand
CTCTCCTTCTCTCTTCCTCTCCTTCTCTCCTTCTCTCCTTCTCTCCTCTCCTTCTCTCCTCTCCTTCTCTCCTTCTCTCCTCTCCTCTCCTTCTCTCCTTCTCTCCTTCTCTCCTTCTCTCCTTCTATCCTTCTCTCCTTCTCTCCTTCTCTCCTTCTCTCCTTCTCTCCTTCTCTCCTTCTCTCCTTCTCTCCTTCTCTCCTTCTCTCCTTCTCTCCTTCTCTCCTTCTCTCCTTCTCTCCTCTCCTTCTCTCCTTCTCTCCTTCTCTCCTTCTCTCCTTCTCTCCTCTCTCCTTCTCTCCTTCTCTCCTTCTCTCCTTCTCTCCTTCTCTCTTTCTCTCCTCTCCTTCTCTCCTTCTCTCTTCTCTCCTTCTCTCCTTCTCTCCTTCTCTCCTCTCCTTCTCTCTTCTCTCCTTCTCTCCTTCTCTCCTTCTCTCCTTCTCTCCTTCTCTCTTTCTCTCTTTCTCTCTCTTCTCTCTCTTTCTCTCTTTCTCTCTTTCTCTCTTTCTCTCTTTCTCTCTTTCTCTCTTTCTCTCTCTTTCTCTCTTTCTCTCTTTCTCTCTTTCTCTCTTTCTCTCTTTCTCTCTTTCTCTTTCTCCTCCCTAGGGCTCGGGCAGAACCTTTCCTCCTCCGCCCTCCCCCTCTCCATCTCCGCCCTCCCCCTCTCCATCTCCAGCTCCTCCCGAGGGCGTGAGTGACCTGTCAGCCGGCCTGCGAGCCTCGCAAGAATATTTAATATTGGAGCACAGCGGAGGACGCGGCCGCCATATAACGTGGCACTGGCACCCACGGGAACCCCGGACACAGCGGAACACTGTTCAGGCCTGTCTCGGCGTAATGTTAAAATCCTGTATTTGCACGAATGCCGTGTGATTTGACGACTATCGTGTTCAGTTCAGTTCGTTTATTTTGCTAACAAAAGGACATCAAATCAAACAGAACAATAATGGATTGGCGCAAAAGCAAAAGCTTAAATCATAGCGCCTCTCCAGAGGAAACAAATGAAACAAAAAACAATAACCAAAACTAAGGAACAGAACACGTAGGCCCCGCTACCAGCCCGCCGAGCGGCCATTCGAAAATCAGGTGGCCAGGCACAGGCGGGAACAGCAGGTCAGCGTGGTGAAAGTGCTGGTGATGTGTGATTGTTGTGTTGTTTGTGTGTGTTGAGTCTTTGTGAAAGTGCTATGAATGTCTGTAAGTGATGTGCGATGTCTATACCCTTGTGTTTGTGAAATATTTATACCAAAGAGCAGGAGCTCTAATTTGTTTTTGTTCTTGGGGACGCCACTGTTATCGGGCGCCACTGCCAGCTGGCGCAAATGTCATTGGTCATCCTGACACACGGATACCGATAACTCTCGATGTACATTGTACAATCTGAATCCCTTTCCTAAATTGCGAAATTTCGGAATTGCTTCATGGTGATGAATGGCAACAAAACCAACGAACTGTTTATCAAGGGCTTCAGTAATCCCAGACGACCGTCACATTCCTCCTTACTTTCACGTCTGTGACCGTTGAGTGTATCGATTCTGAGCTGGCTAGCGCTGCCAGAATATGGCAGCCCCTGGGCAATGGGCATGGCTTCCGCCCGACTGAATGTGGCGCAGCTGCGACTAATATACCACCTGCCGACTATTGACGGCTGCGGGGGAGAAACTCGACTCGGCGCAGTGGTAAGATACTTGCCTTCTGTGCCGGGGACCAGGGTTCAAATCCCTCGGTGCAGGCGCGTAACCACCACTGGGGTCACTGGGGATCAGTCCCCAGAAACATTTTCGGATTTTAACATTACGCCTATGGGCGTTGCATGGAAAGAATCGACTTCAAAGTGCCTCCGTCCCCACCTACTTTCGGAAGGTGGTTACGCCTATGCCTCGGTGGGCCCCTGAAAAGGTGCGCCCGGCTCCCCATATCCCTCGGAACAGGGTGGAAGTTCCAGTTAGCGCCTTGGTCCCAAGAAGGATATGGTGCTTGGTCCACAAACCAAACCAAACGGACTGCGCGCGGAAATCGAGCCTGCATTCCCGGAGGAAGCGGCTGTTTTCACTTCGCATAGGAATTCCCACCGGATGCGGAGAGGAATGGAAATATACCGAAATATACCTGAAGGTGTTGTGTTTGTGCTAGAAGCCAGATCTGCCAGGCAGTGGGGCTGCTGGAATTGCGCCATATTGACGGAATTTCCGTTGGCGATAAATTACAGATTTGGCATGTATGTTGGGTATAACAACAGCTATGATTTATATCTGGTTTAATTGTTTCATTAATATTGAGGTTCACTGTTTGCATATTGTTATTTGTTTGTTCACTGTTTGTTCAGTGTGTATATAATATATGGGTTGCTTAATACCAGTAAGGCGCCGTAGTTGGCGATGAACGAGCGAGCGCGAAGGAAATGTATGGCGAATTTCAACTCCATCGGGCAAGTAGTTTCTGAGATACAAAAAGGGTGCGCACGTGCGCACGTGCGCACGTGCGCACGTGCAGAGGCACCCCACCCCTGACTTGTGGGAAAGTGGCGGCTGAGAGGTCCCTAACCACACACCAAATTTGCACACAATCGGCTCAGCCGTTCCTGAGATATAGAATAGGGGTGTGCACGTGCGCACGTGCCGAGGCACCCTACCCCTGACTTGTGGGCAGGCGGCGGTTGAGGGGTCCCTAACCACACACCAAATTTGCACACAATCGGCTCAGCCGTTCCTGAGATATAGAATAGGGGTGTGCACGTGCGCACGTGCAGAGGCACCCTACCCCTGACTTGTGGGCAGGCGGCGGTTGAGGGGTCCCTAACCACACACCAAATTTGCACACAATCGGCTCAGCCGTTCCTGAGATATAGAATAGGGGTGTGCACGTGCGCACGTGCAGAGGCACCCTACCCCTGACTTGTGGGCAGGCGGCGGTTGAGGGTCCCTAACCACATACCAAATTTGCACACAATCGGCCCAGCTGTTGCAGTTTTTGCGAGAAAACACTTTTCACTGCAAAGAAAGCACTGGTCACAAACAGGGTAGGTTGGATGGGGTGGGTTTGCTACTCAGCTTGTCAATCGGGCTTTTACGCGCTCGCTGGTAATGAAATATGATGAGCATTGAGCATCGCGCCATCGCGGCATCTTAGCAATCGAGGCACCCATAAGGCCGAATTTGCATGAGATACGAGGCACAGAATACAAATAGGTTTGACTGGTTGATGCTGATCGGAAAATCGTCTTGCGTGTATTGTGGCGTGATAAGCTTTTGCGAATATTCTGTGAGGATGGCCTCGCCTAACACGCACACACGTATTGTCTGACGGCTATCCGACACTGTATGACGTCGCGGAACATGTCGGCGCGCACTTCTCCCTCCACCGAGGACCGGCTCGAATTTCCGGCCCTCCAGACCCTCTCCATTGAGCAGAACTAATCCCGGCCATTTGTTGCACGCAATGTCGGCTCATTTCAATGACGGCGCATTATTGGTGCTTCCTCTGGAGTCTGGGCTGCCGGCGGCTGATGGGTGTCGGGCGATTGCTTCACAGTTGGTGTTGAAGAGGGCTGTGGGGCGAGTGGCTGTGGAGAGGTAGCGGCGCTCTGGTCAAACAGTTCGTCCCGCGGCTTCGCTTTGTTTCGGTTTGTGTTTCGGTAGTTTCTGTGAAATCGCCGACCTGTGCCTGTGGGTGTGAAAGGATTGAAGAGTGGCTTTGTTGACGGTTCGCCGTTGAGGTGAGGTGAAGACGGGTGTTACCCAATCGGCTGATGTGTTGCTGGCCGCTGCAGGGTTCTGCAGTGTTCCGTAACGTTCGGTAGCGACTGTGAGCTCATTCCTTTTACCCCGCAGCCCGTCACGCTGAACTCTGCTATCAGCTGATAACCTGTCACCTGTGAGTGACGCGTGACTTGGGCCATGTATCTTGTTACCGCTGACTCCCTTTAGATCTCTGGCCATCAACTATAGAATATATAGAATATGGCCATAAGATTCCCGGACATCTAACCTGCCAGTGACTTCAAAGTCCGACTGCAGACCTCTGAGCTGTGATCTCAGACCACTGACCTCATCTCTCTCTCTTCCTGTTCCAGGAGGAGGAGGAGACGTCGGGCTCCGCGGCGCCGTCGGTTAAGTCGGACCAGATGGCGCCACCGGACCAGGGCGCGCAGGGCGGTGCCCGGCCGCGCGCCGGCACCTGGTCCATGGGACACTCGCGCCACCTGGCCGGAGGTATGCTCAGTGTTCAGTGTCTCCGTGTCCCCAGCATTAACTCAGCCCCCCCCCCCTCCCCCTCCCGTCTCCGCCTCCGCCGAAGTTCGAATCAACTGGATTTATGCATTCGATTCTTGATTCACTCAAATCCATGGGAGTTTGATAGCGCTTGTTCAGAAAACCTGGCTAAGAAACGAACTTGTATTGGATTAAGGTCCAGGCCATGAAGGCGGCGGCCACTACGACGTCGTACGCGGAAACCGGCGGCCACCAGTCCTGGGCTAACGTGGACGTGATAGGAATTGAGAACCGACAGTCGTGGGGATGAAAGTGAATCTAATGGACACGGTTTAGATCAGCTCGATGCGGATTAATCCCTTCACACTCGATCCGCCTCCGTCTCCGCTGTCTCCGCTGTCTCCGCTGTCTCCGCTGTCTCCGCCGTCTCCTCCGCCTCCTCCGCCTCCGCCATCTCCGCCGTTTCCGTTGTCTCCGCTGTCTCCGCCGTTTCCGCCGTTTCCGCCGTTTCCGCCGTTTCCGCCGTTTCCGCCGTTTCCGCCGTTTCCGCCGTTTCCGCCGTTTCCGCCTCCGCCTCCGTCGTTCTCCGCCCTCTATCAGCGCCGCCTGGTGGAGCGCCGTCGAGGCGGTGAGGGCCGGAAGGCGGAATGTGCCCGGTTTGTTTATCACTGGTCCAATTTCAGCCTCGGATGGCTTGGGGCTGGTCTGGCAGCGTAGATACTGGCTCGAATTGTCAGCGCCATCTGCACAAACGTGGTGTAGTGTAGTTACTGAATCACGCCGCTAGGTGGGTTTCTCGTGGCGTTGAGGCTTGTGGATGAGAGGGAGCGGGCTCAGGTACTCCCGTAAGTAAGGAACTGGGTGGGCAAATGCCCACCCAGTGCTCCAAAATGCCCACCCATTGGCGAGAATTTGCCCACCCAGTTGTGAACTATGAAATTACGGACATCCGTAATCTCCCGTTCCCTCGCGGTGACCAAAAAGCAACACACACCATTCTGCATGGGGAGTAAACATTTTCCTGTTTGGAAGCAATTTTCCTGTTTGGAAGCATAAAACACTCCGCCGGCACACATGCTTGTAAACTGTTTCAGCACGGAATCATTGCTGCGGCGATACTGGCGAGAGTTCCGCGTTTCCGTGCTGTGGTCGCTACGCTAGATCCTGCTTCGGACGCAGCTACTTCTTCGTGTTCGGGCCATGTCAATTCTGGTCAGCAGCAGAGAAAATCATACAGACGAAGAACTGAGCAGAGGGGCGCCTGGCTAGGATACCCTCACAACTCCATTATAACCAGAGAGAAGCCTCTCAAATCCCAGAAGTAAACCGAGAAGCCTTAGAAAATTGGTAACAGAAGATACAATACTCAGTTATTTAAATGTCACTAGCCCGGGCGTCGTCACTAACGCCAAGTAATCAGTTGTGGATTTTTGTTTCGCCCTCGAAGCGGCGCGAACAGTTCTGCCTATATTTAATTATTAATTAATTAGTTTGATTCACATATTTAATATAAAATGGACATTGACTGCATTTTTAACAGAGCAAAATATTGCCTACGAACATCATAGACTGGTACGACCGGTTTAGCTTGATGGATAGATCTATCCTGTATTTTGCCCATTGACTAAGCAATAAACGCGAAACGTCGGGTAATTATTCGTTTTTTAGCTTAACAAGTTTCAAAACATGAATTTTTAGATTAAAATAAGGCCTTCCAATCACTTGTTTTACTATACGGTTTAGTTCGCAGCCTTTTACAATACAAATTAGCGCAGGGCCTGAAACGTCCATTGCGAGAAATTCGCTCATGCCAGTTGATGCACTCAAAAGTTATCGCCGAAAATTGGGGTCCGAAGCGGTCTGCCGTTCACAGTTGGCTAGGCACCCGAGGCTTTTGCTGGAGAATGCTCAGCCGGTTGAATGGCCTTTAGATGCAGTGGAATGTGTGACTAAGCGCGCCGTGTCATTTCGTTTAACTTGGTGCATCGCGTTGCTGAACAATATGCTGTGTAGAGATGCGAGCTAGCTGTATGATGCTTCTTTTCTGGCTCCCTCTCCGTGTTGAAGCATTTTGAGCTTTGGGCTTTACTTTCGGTCCGGTATGATCAGTATCGCTTTGTATGTAACCTGTTATGTCATATATGCAGGTCAAATCACATCCCAAGCATGCTATATTCCCCATCTTTATTTTCTTAGGCATGACCTTGCAGTACATCCTAAAACAAAAACTAAAACCCGGACGGGTCAATCATCACCGCCTGGTCCGAGGCTAGCCGTCTCAGCCGACAGCCATCCCCCAGGACGCCTGCCTGCTGGCGACTCTGGCGACTCCCTGCTTCCCGGTGCCATGCCAGCAGCCGACTGCAGCCTCCCGCCGAGCTGGGCCAGCCACGCCAGCTGACGCTGCCATGCACACCGTGCACAGCCCGCGGCGGCCGGCGTGCTTGTGCACCCGAGTGGGCGTCCTTGAGCGGGCGGCCGGGTCGGCGGGGCGGGCGGGGCGGGGCGTTACGCGGCTGACCTCTGCCGATACACGAGCTGACGGCTGCCGGCCGGTCTGGGCTCCCGGCACACGGAGTGCGAGGCGGGGGAATGCGACACGGCGAAACGGACGTGCGTCCGCTCAATTTACCGGGCTTTCACGGCCAGGTTTGGTCAACAGATGACCCGCTGCCAGGTGGCATGCCTGTCCAGGGATGTCATGTCCTTCTGACATGGGGCCTGTTCCAGTGGCGCCTCTAACCTCCCAACTGTCTGCATTAGGGTAGGACAGTTGCAAGTTGGAGGAGCTTGTAGGAGGTTAGAGGCACCACGGGAACAGGCAAATATAAAGAGACATCGGGACGGGGTCAGCAGCTTGGAGGAGGTTAGAGGCACCACGGCAACAGGCCCGTAGACAGAGACATCGGGACGGGGTCAGCTGCTCCAGACACACACACGATGAAATGGAGAGAGAGCTGGTGTGCGACTTTGGATCAAGGCGACAGACTTCATAGTGTCTGATAATCGGATCTGACGGGATATTCATGAGCAGAGATTGACTGCAAGAAACTAGCGAGGGAACAAATTCTGACCAATACCTATTGAAGAGTTGATTTCTGTAAATAATTATGTCTTATTGTACATTGGATACAATTCCGAAAGCTCTTCAAGGCGACTGAATCCGTCCCCAAAACGTATTCAGGATCAACTGAATGGAACATGACATGTAATATGGGATGTCGCTGGCTACAATGTTGGTTTCGATAATGAGTTCGAGAAGACGATTGATGTGATGACGCAATTTCTCTGGCACGCTGATCTCTCCTTTCAGCTATTTGGCTGAATGGCAGAGGCAAACTACTCCCTATTCGGACTCACCTTGGCAGCGGAGCCGGGCTATGCATAGCATTAAGCGCTGTACCGGCGCTCTGACCTGTCAAAGATCCTGAATAAATCTGCTGGCAGCACGACCGCCGACCGGGCACCGGTAGACATTCAGTGCTTACATTTCTGCCCCCTCCCCCCCCCCCCCTGGTGCACCTCACACCGCCCCAGGGTGCGATGGAATCGTGCATGCATAATGCGCGGGCTGTTGCCGGCCGCGGCGGCTGTGGCGGCTGTGGCGGCTGCGGCGGCACGGACCGGCTTACTGACGGCAGTTGTGAGACGCCATGGAGGCGAGGTGTGACGCGTCGGGGGAGATCGCTCCCGCCGCTGGCACCGTGCCTGGCACCGGCATTGGGCCCGGATTCAGCATCGCCGCTGGCGCTTCCGCCGGCACCGTACCCAGTACCAGTATCGGTACCGACCATGACCCTGGCACCGGCAACGGTATTTTGCGTGGTACCAGCACTGGACTCAGCACCAGCGCCGGAACCGGATCTGGCAACGGCAACGGCACTGTGCCTAGAACGAGCTCCGTCCATGATAGCAGACCCATAGCATGGACGTATCAGACCGACGATGGCATCGCCACCGGCGTCAGCACCGTCCATGGTACCGCACCTGTCACTGGCAACGCCGTCGGGCTTGGCACCAGCAATGGCACCGTGCCTGGCACATGTGCTACCACCGGACCTGATGCCGTACCTGGTACCGTATCTGGCACCGTATCTGGAACCGGACCTGGAGGCGGAACTGGCACTGCCACCGGTCCCGCCGCCACCGCCACCGGCACTGGATCTGGTACCGACCATGGCATTGGCACGGAACCTGGCTCCGCCACCACCACCACCACCGGCACCGGCACCGACCTCAGCTGCACTGCTGGCACGGCGCCAGGCGAGGGCTCGGCAGCGGCGGCGGCGGCGGCGGCGGCGGCGGCGGCAGCGGCAGCGGCAGCGGCCCGCCGGGCACCTCACGTCCGTCGCCACAGACCACCGTCCTGGCGCCGCCGTCATCACGGCAGCTGGCGAACACTGGATGGTCAGTGGGCGGCAAGGCGAGGAGGTAGAGGATTCGGGGGGGGGGGAGTGGACTCGTTATGTGCTGGTGAAAAGCATGCTGACTCGCCAGTTACATAACCGGCACAGTGGATACGAGCGGTTGGCACGCGACAGCTTCCAGCTGGCTGACTTACAACACTCTTGTCATTTCGACGCTGTGTCTTTTGGCGGCAGTGAACTGGTCTTTAGTTCATGGTCGCTTTTAAAGGATTATCTTGTCTTGGCTGTATGTTTTGGTCTGACTGCCTGCCCCACGTGCCCGCCTGCTATGTTTGACTGGTTCTATGAGACTGACCTCATCCGATTGGACGAGGTTTGAACATGTCTGTTCCATTAGAACGTCGGTCTAGCAATCCCTTCCGACTGATTGTTTGGAGCCTCTGACACTGTGAAGCTGTTTGTCTTGCAATTGATTGAGTGCGACCGCTCCCACTGCCCCTATGTACCCCACTGGCTCTAAATGACCCGTGCTTACCCTATTTGATCCTTCACTCTGACCTTATTACCCCTCTGGTTCCGCATAACCCCGCTGACCCCGTGTGTGACGCGATGGGCCTGTGTGACGCGATGGACCTGTGTGACGCGATGGACGTGATGGACCCGCTGGACGTGTGAGAGCCCCCCCCCCCCCCCCCCCACACACACACACACTATCTGTGTAGTGTGACCCTCCACTGACCTCGTATACCCCTGCTGACCTCGTGTGTGACCCTCCGCCGACCTCGTATACCCCTGCTAACCTCCTGTATGACTCTCCACTGGCCTCGTATACCCCTGCTGACCTCGTGTTTGACCCGGTCTTCAGGCAGCCGGCAGCGGCGGAAGTCCGGAGATGACATCGTGAAGCAGGCAGGCGGGCCGACGCCGCCGTCGGCCCCGCCGGCCCCGTCACCCGCCCCCACTGACTCGCCGAGCAAGAAGTCGTCGCTGCTGGACTCGTTCCGGCCGCGCTCGAAATCGGACGCCACGCGGTCGATGAGACGGCCGAACATCATCAGCTCGATGAAGACCTCACTGCAGGTGGGTTGATGCCGCGGATAAGGGGTGGTGAGCAAGGAGGGTGGGTTCGAATCCCGCCCGGCGCACTTTTCGCGAAGGGTTGGCCGGAAGCGAATGCGTTGCGTTTGTTGGAAACTTGGAGGGGTTGGGTGGTGCTGGAGATCTTGTGGGAAGAGTGACGAAAGCGAGAGTAGCATGAATGCTAGATTTAAGTTATTGATCAAGTTTTAATTCTAATTCCCTGATTGTTCACATTTATCACGTCCTGAGATTCTTGGGTAAGCAAATCTTGCAGCGTAAACTTTGACTTTTGCAATCTGATCGCTCAAATCTCCTCTCCTCGGAGTTGATCAGTAAAATCATTGGTTGCCCAAATGACTCGATACGAACCTTCTCCCCGCAATAGACACCAAATGACAGCATTCGGTGCCCTCAACCTCCCCCCCCCCTTACCTTATCGCCCGTTGACCACTCACATATGGCCATGAGCTTTCGTTGCTATGGGCCGCTGGCAATCTTGATAACTGCTCTATAGATAACAGCTCTATAGGAGGATACTACTTCCCTTCGTTTGTTTTCAACCCTGCACGCGTGGAGCTGCCACCTCCTCCCACTGCATGCTGCCGGGTCGTTGACAGAATGTGATAGTTCCCATAGCCATTCAGTCCGAATGTGGACCGATAGAAGGTCGACGTCGATGTAAACATGGGCGAATTTAAGGCATTGCATTACAAAACACCGCCATACACCGCCAGAACACGGCCACATAGATCGCAGTAGTCATGCGATGTGCCATGTTGGTAAATACTCACGTGGTGATCTGCAGGATCTGTGCGGTAGGAGGGCGAACCGGTAAACAGTGAGTTCATCTTGAACTTCTGACTATAAAACACATTAAATAATGCTTAGAACCCCTCGTTACTGTCGTTAGACGGGTAAAAATGTGAACTGGCCCTCCCTTGGCGGAACCCTTGGAGCAGGATGAGAGTTCTAGTTAGCGACTTGTTTCAAACAGGATGCATCGTTTAATCCTCAACCAATCAGCCTTGCTACTGGCTCCGTCGCCGTGGACTAATCCAATTTAACCCCGCGAAGGTCTGATTTTTATGCTCACAACGTCGCTGAAATTCTCACACTCAGTGATTTTCCCTCCATTTGTCAGTTAAATTAAATGTTTCGGCGCACACATGCGTATCGAGACGTCGCTGTTGTCTTGAGGACATGGCAGCTTCGCAGTCATAATGAGCTTATGCAAGGGTAATGAATGCAGACAAGCCTTGGTAGTTGGCAGGATGTGCATAATGTTACCGCCTCGCCTAGCAATGTGTTGATGTGACTAGATTAATTACTATTGCGCTATATTCGGGCGCGCCGTATATCTTAGACTCAGCTAGTTTGTACAAGGGAATTTTTAACGCGGTTATTACGTAATCTCCTAGCAGCTGCATGTGTTTGCTCGAGGTACCGGCCAAGTTCATCAGCCTCAAGTTTGAATGTCGATTAATTATTCGTGAGTGCGAGATCATATTTCACGACGTAGGTTTATGGTTGAGCTGGAAGTGCGACCATATTTGCAGTGGACAGCATGGACGTCAGAAGCGGGGGAACGGGGGGGGGGGGCGGGCGGGCGGGCGGGCGGGCGGGCGGGCGGGCGGGCGGGGGGGGGGGGGAACGCCTCCCCAACATTTTAGGATTCTAACATATTCTAACAATCGACTTCAAAATGCCTCCGTCCCCCCAACTTTCGGAAGGTGGCGACGCCCTTGGTGAATTGGGTTTAGTTACCTAAGAGCGGTGTTCGTACCACCATAAAACACGTAGCTCTTTTCCCTGCCAATCGTCAAGCAATGTGAGCATGAAATCCATGGACTCTGTATCGCTTACGAAACGAACAGATGAAGGCAGCCAACTGTCAGGTTCTTCCTCGAGGGCGTAGAATACAATGCCACTTTTAACTCATTACTCGTCCTAATCCTATCGCATGCCTCTCTCCGTGCTGTACCGCCTGGAGCTGGCCCTGCGTCCCTGCTGTACCGCCTGGAGCCGGCCCTGTATCCCCCGCTGTACCGCCTGGAGCCGCCCCTGCGTCCCCTGCTGTACCGCCTGGAGCCGCCCCTGCTGTACCTCCTGGAGCCGCCCCTGTGTCCCCTGTTGTACCGTCTGGAGCCACCCATGCGTTCCCGCTGTACCGTCTGGAGCCGGCCCTGCGTCCCTGCTGTACCGCCTGGAGCCGCCCCTGCGTCCCTGCTGTACCGCCTGGAGCCGCCCCTGCGTCTCCGTGCTGTACCGCCTGGAGCCGGCCCTGCGTCCCCCGCTGTACCGCCTGGAGCCGCCCCTGCGTCCCCGCTGTACCGTCTGGAGCCGGCCCTGCGTCCCCCTGCTGTACCGCCTGGAGCCGCCCCTGCGTCCCTGCTGTACCGTCTGGAGCCGCCCCTGCGTCCCCGCTGTACCGTCTGGAGCTGACCCTGCTGTACCTCCTGGAGCCGCCCCTGCGTCCCTGCTGTACCTCTCCTGGAGCCGCCCCTGCGTCCCCCGCTGTACCGCCTGGAGCCGCCCCTGCGTCCCTGCTGTACCGTCTGGAGCCGCCCCTGTGTCCTCCGCTGTACCGTCTGGAGCCGCCCCTGTGTCCCCTGCTGTACCGCCTGGAGCCGGCCCTGTGTCCCCTGCTGTACCGTCTGGAGCCGCCCCTGCGTCCCCCGCTGTACCGCCTGGAGCCGCCCCTGCGTCCCCCGCTGTACCGTCTGGAGCCGCCCCTGCATTCTCCTGCTGTACCGCCTGGAGCCGCCCCTGCGTCCCCTGCTGTTCTGTCTGGAGCCGCTCCTGCGTCCCCCGCTGTACCGCCTGGAGCCGCCCCTGCATTATCCTGCTGTACCGCCTGGAGCCGGCCCTGCGTCCCCGCTGTACCGCCTGGAGCCGCCCATGCGTCCCCTGCTGTACCGCCTGGAGCCGGCCCTGTATCCCCCCGCTGTACTGCCTGGAGCCGCCCCTGCGTCCCCTGCTGTACCGCCTGGAGCCGGCCCTGTATCCCCCCGCTGTACCGCCTGGAGCCGCCCCTGTGTCCCTGTTGTACCGTCTGGAGCTGGCCCTGCGTCCCCTGCTGTACCGTCTGGAGCCGCCCCTGCGTCCCCCTGCTGTACCGCCTGGAGCCGGCCCTGCGTCCCTGCTGTACCGTCTGGAGCTGGCCTTGCGTCCCCCGCTGTACCGTCTGGAGCCGGCCCTGCGTCCCTGCTGTACTGCCTGGAGCCGCCCCTGCGTCCCTGCTGTACCGTCTGGAGCTGGCCATGCGTCCCTGCTGTACCGTCTGGAGCCGCCCCTGCGTCCCCCGCGGTACCGCCTGGAGCCGCCCCTGCGTCCCCCGCTGTACCGCCTGGAGCCGCCCCTGCGTCCCCCGCTGTACCGCCTGGAGCCGCCCCTGCGTCCCCTGCTGTACCGCCTGGAGCCGCCCCTGCGTCCCCCGCTGTACCGTCTGGAGCCGCCCCTGCATTCTCCTGCTGTACCGCCTGGAGCCGCCCCTGCGTCCCCTGCTGTACCGCCTGGAGCCGCTCCTGCGTCCCCCGCTGTACCGCCTGGAGCCGCCCCTGCATTATCCTGCTGTACCGCCTGGAGCCGGCCCTGCGTCCCCGCTGTACCGCCTGGAGCCGCCCATGCGTCCCCTGCTGTACCGCCTGGAGCCGCCCCTGCGTCCCTGCTGTACCGCCTGGAGCCGCCCCTGTGTCCCTGCTGTACCGTCTGGAGCTGGCCCTGCGTCCCCGCTGTACCGCCTGGAGCCGCCCCTGCGTCCCCTGCTGTACCGCCTGGAGCTGGCCCTGCGTCCCTGCTGTACCGCCTGGAGCTGGCCCTGCGTCCCTGCTGTACCGTCTGGAGCCGCCCCTGCGTCCCCCGCTGTACTGCCTGGAGCCGCCCCTGTGTCCCCGCTGTACCGCCTGGAGCCGCTCCTGCGTCCCCCGCTGTACCGCCTGGAGCCGGCCCTGCGTCCCCTGCTGTACCGTCTGGAGCCGCCCCTGCGTCCCCCGCTGTACTGCCTGGAGCCGCCCCTGTGTCCCCGCTGTACCGCCTGGAGCCGCTCCTGCGTCCCCCGCTGTACCGCCTGGAGCCGGCCCTGCGTCCCCTGCTGTACCGCCTGGAGCCGCCCCTGCGTCCCCCGCTGTACCGCCTGGAGCCGCCCCTGCGTCCCCTGCTGTACCGCCTGGAGCCGGCCCTGCGTCCCCGCTGTACCGTCTGGAGCCGCCCCTGCGTCCCCCGCTGTACTGCCTGGAGCCGCCCCTGCGTCCCCCGCTGTACTGCCTGGAGCCGCCCCTGCGTCCCCCCGCTGTACCGTCTGGAGCCGCCCCTGCGTCCCCCTGCTGTACCGCCTGGAGCCGGCCCTGCGTCCCTGCTGTACCGTCTGGAGCCTGCCCTGTATCCCCCCGCTGTACCGTCTGGAGCCGGCCCTGTATCCCCTGCTGTACCGTCTGGAGCCGGCCCTGTATCCCTGTTGTACCGCCTGGAGCCGCCCCGGCTGTACCGCCCGGCACCGCTGTGGTCCGTGGCTGGGCACTGATAGGTCTGTGGTCCGTGGCTGGGCACTGATAGGCCTGTGGTCCGTGGCTGGGCACTGATAGGCCTGTGGTCCGTGGCTGGGCACTGATAGGCCTGTGGTCCGTGGCTGGGCACTGATAGGCCTGTGGTCCGTGGCTGGGCACTGATAGGCCTGCAACGGCGACCCCCGCCCCCGCCGCCCATGTGAACCCACGGCTGGCACGCGTCGCGTGAGTGGACGGACAGACGCCGCCGCTCGCCGTCTCTGTTTGTAAACAAAGGCGGCTTTCTGGTAGCCTAGTCAGTGGTGGGTACGGTATATAACCAGTACAGGAGGCGCGTGCTGTTAAAAGCGTCAACAGTGAGTCTTCACTGTGATCACTGTTGCAATAATACCGCGATTTCGCACTGTGTCGGTATATCGGCCGCCCGTTTATTAAGCACGTATGTAATTAACCGTTTGTGCAATTCGTGGGAACTTTGAGTAGCACACTGTAAAAACCATGGGGCGTGGGAACCGTGGGGGCAATGGGGGCAACTCGCCCTCAATTTTGGAGAGGAGGGGGGGGGGGGGGGTTAAGTGTGGGGGAAGCTGTCCCCCCCCCCCGCCCTCCTTCCGCCGCCACTGCTCAGGCCGTTACTACGCCGCGATGAGGTCTGCCCGAGCCTGTATTCTGAGCACGTGCCGCGTGGTGTTTGATGCGTCAGCACGGGCCTGTCGCCAGCCATGGGGCTCACGAGGAGGCACTCAACTGAGCTATGAAAATCTCCAGTTCATTCTCCAATTCTTCTCTGGCATGGCCGAGAATATTCAATGACTAAGTCGACTGTTGGCTAGCCTGGTATGTTTGGTAGCTTTTGGAGAAATTTAGCAAAAATAGCAGTCTTTTCAATGTCATGTTACATGCACGCTTGCGCTCTTTCGACTAGCAACTCTCAGAAGTCACTGGTTCTGTTGCACATTGTATGTAGCCTACGTTACAGACGTACGAGCGCTTCGCTGTCCTACCGACGTCGCCGACCACTACGTAATTCGACTTTGCGCACGTGTGTGTGTGTGGCTTCCTAGCTTAGTCGACTTGACTCTGAAATTGGTCGCTCTCGAAGTCGTCTGTATTCGGCGACTCTAGGCGACCGCTCGGGCGCAGTTACAAAGCCCGGTTTAGCATTTCCGCTTCATACCAGGCAGCACGACGCAAGCGCTCTCGGAATTCGTGCCTGCTAACATGTGAAGTCGCAGTAAGTTTCAATAGCTACGAGTTAAAGCTCCCTCTGCGGCCGCCCAACGGCGGGTGCATGCTGCTCGCAGCTCAAACTTCCCGACGTCAAGTGGTAATTCTTCGGACCGAAGTTGCCCTCGGGCGAATCTGTTCGTGAGTGGCGTCTGATATTTCTCCGTGTGAGTTGCATCATACGCGTCGAGTCCTGGTTCCAGGCGGGGCTCGCGGCTTGGCTGGTGTTAATAACTCGTCTAGTTTGAGCTGGCTCCCCGGGCAAACGAGGAATCGAGTCGAAGTGACAGGGTTGTCAGTTGTGTTCATCGGCCGGTGGACGGGCGCACAGTGGATTCATGAGCTCGGTGGCGTGTCGACAAAAGTAGCCGTCAACGGGTTCAGACTGAAGCTACCCTTGCAGTTCTGAGGTCTTCTGATGCAAGAGTGGGGCTGGTCGCTGTCTCTCCGACTTGGAATTGCCTTGGCATATTGTTTTCAAACTTCCAACCGAAGTGACAGTCGAATTCATGCATAAGTTGTTCCGTGGGACGGGATTATGCTTCATACAACAAATCGTGCCTTTTTATCGAAAGCCATCGATAACCGTAGGTCTGATAAAAACCTGTCCCATTAGACAGGCGTCTCTCCGTACTAACTACTATTTCACACTATTTCACATGTTCAATATTTGAATGGACATCAAATCCTCTCTGCGAAGCTTATCCTTGATACAAATCACGTGACTGAAGCCACTGCACGCAAACTCGATAGGGCTTCCAGCTTGACGAACACGTGACCACACCCCGTTCGGTCTCACCCCCCCGTTTAGTAGTCAAGGCGAACTCTGTAGTCTACGCGCGGGAGAAGTCACGTGACTAGGAGGCAGATCCGGGGACTGAAGTTAATTGAACAGTTTTCTGATCTGCAGCAAATTCCTAGAACAGAAACGAAGGGAGTGCCTGCCAAAGCTAGTCGGTAAGCAAACCGTTTTCCGTGTCGCAGTAAGTTTTTTTAAATCTTTTAGCATTTTTTGTTTAATCAATAAGTAAGTCAATAAGTTGATCAATAAGTTATTGATGTGCTGTATGACTTTGTTGCTGCAGTATAACATAGGTCCTAATACCCTGCCGATCGCATTCACAATCACAATCCATCAAACAGTCTCGTCTCAGCTAGCACGGGGAGTGGTACTTTCTCTTTTGTAAGGGAAGCTTCTGGTTCCACTACGCCATATAACCTTGGCGCCTGTAAACAAAATCATCATCATCATCCTCGCTCCACGTCATTTGTCGAGTTCACAGGGCGCGAGGCTCTCAAGTTAGTTTCGCTACATTCGGCTTACACTCACCGGGGCCCGGCTGTGAGCCGTGGTTTCACTACATTCGGCTCACGCTATAGCGATCATTCTTCGCTGCAGCGTGCATCGCCCTGTCGCGGCGCAACTGCACAACCCGACGCAGCCGACGTCAACCCGGCGCAGTGGACACAAACCCGACGCAACAGACACGGGCCAGGCGTCGGCGGCTCCGGCCGGGGCACGAGTCGCCACTAATGCAGCCGTGCGGGGAGATGGCAGTGATGTGTGCGTGCCGGTGCGGGTTGCGCAAGGCGGACGGGCGACGACCGGACCGGGCCGGCCCTGGGCGGGGCGGCGGTGGTGGCGGTTGTGGCGGTTGTGTGGACACTGGACGGTGGACGGTGGGGTGTTGATGACAGACCTCCGGGGTCGGTGACTGTCCCCGGTCGCAGGACCGGCAGACGAATCGACTTCTAAGGCCGGCTGGCGCTGACAAAGTGACTGGAATTTGAGGCGCTGAGGCGGTGGCGGCGGTGGTTCGCGTTGACAGCCGCGCGCACCCCCGCCCCGCCGCCCCCCCCCCCCCCCGCCCCGCCGCCCCCCCCCCCCCTCCCGTCCGCACCCTGCCAGTCAGCGAGGCGCCGGACATAGCATTAGAGTAATAGCGGTGAGATAAGGCTTTTTCAGGAAAGGCCAGAGTACAGGAGGGTGTTGGGACGTGCTGTGTGAAATACTGGCTACGAAGTATTTCGTAATTTAGTAGTCTCAAAAGCAAATCAAAGTTTCACAGCATAGTTAGTTAACAAAGTTTTTGGTAACCATCTGTGACTAGAAACAGTGTTATGGGTTCCTATCAAATTTTCCGCTTTATTCCCTTTACTTTGGAGACTTAGACCTAAAATATCATTTCTATGAGCAATGAGCATCATCGTTGTCCTTCATTGCCTGCTTATCACGTCCGGCAAAACCAGCGGATTGGCACCATTTCTACCTTTTCTATGAGCATCACCTTTGCCCTTCGTTGCTTGCTTGTCACATCCACCAAGGGATCGGTACCACCACACCGTGTACTGTTCGCATGACCTTACATCATTCCACTCTCGCTTTTGGCCTACTCCATCACTGCGCCTTCTCCACAGCCGGTGATGACCCAGTTGGCTTCTCCCACGTCCCCGTGCCGGTCGCTGAACTCCGGCAATCTGCGCCGTCTCTCCGTCTCTCCGCCGGCTGCCCCTGACCCTGCCTTCACCGCCGCCGCCGCCGCCGCTGCAACCTTCTCTCCCCCCCCCCCCCCCCACGGCTCGCCGCCGTGCCTCCGCCGACTCCGCCACCGCCCGACTCCGCCACCGCCTCTCCACCACCGCCTCTCCACCGCCCGACTCCGCCACCGCCTCTCCACCGCCCGACCCCGCCACCGCCTCTCCACCGCCCGACTCTGCCACCGCCTCTCCACCGCCCGACTCCGTCACCGCCTCTCCACCGCCCGACTCTGCCACCGCCTCTCCACCGCCCGACTCCGTCACCGCCTCTCCACCGCCCGACTCTCCACCGCCTCTCCACCGCCCGACTCTGCCACCGCCTCTCCACCGCCCGACTCCGCCACCGCCTCTCCACCGCCCGACTCTGCCACCGCCTCTCCACCGCCCGACTCCGCCACCGCCTCTCCACCGCCTGACTCCACCACCGCCCGACTCTGCCACCGCCTCTCCACCGCCCGACTCTGCCACCGCCTCTCCACCGCCCGACTCCGCCACCGCCTCTCCACCGCCCGACTCTGCCACCGCCTCTCCACCGCCCGACTCCGCCACCGCATCTCCACCGCCCGACTCTGCCACCGCCTCTCCACCGCCCGACTCAATTTTGAACAATTTTAGGCCAATTTCGATCCTACCGGTGCTTTCAAAAATTGCTGAAAAAGTAGTGTCCGTTCAACTCGTATCTTACCTATTCCACAACCACGTACTCTCCCCATGTCAGTATGCGTATCAACCGTGCCACTCCACGGAGGACGCCATGCTCGACGCTGTCGACTGGATCTAAAAAAATATTGACCAGGGCCAAGTCGCGTCGCTAACGACGCTTGATCTGAGCAAGGCCTTCGACAGTGTCGATCATGGTGTCCTCCTGGATAAGCTTGGGTGGTATGGTGTGCAGTCGCCATGGTTCCGGAGTTACCTCCAAGACCGAAAACAGACGGTAAACGGCGGCTCCTCCATTCCTCTCCCACTGACCCACGGAGTAGCTCAGGGCTCCATCGTCGGACCAGTCCTCTTCCTCATCTTCATCGACGACCTGTCCTCCTTCATCACCCACGGCCGCCTCCTGTCCTACGCCGACGACACCCAGCTCCTTGACCATTCCTCACCCACTGCCGACGGCCTATCCAACCTCAAGGTGCGGGTCGAAGAGTCGATTCTCCATCTCCAAAATTGGTTTCAGGCAAACAGTCTGAAAATGAATCCGAACAAGACTTTCTTTACCATCATCGGAACCAAAGCATCCCTCAAAAAGGCCAAAGACTTTCACATCACTCTGTCCGGCTCGGAAATTTATCCATGCCAAAATGTAAAAATACTCTGAGTCCTCCTCGACCAGCACCTGACATGGGAACCTCATATATCCATGGTGGTCCGACGATGCAACGCCATCCTTTCATCCCTATACAAGATCCGCCATCACTTCACACCTGATGCCCTTAAACTCCTCATCCACGCCCACGTATTTCCCCATATCCAATACTGTCTATCCGTTTGGGGAGGAGCCGCCCAGTGTCACTTGCACCGAGTGCAAAAGACTGTCAACTTCGCGGCCAGGCTGGTGACGGGAGTGCGGCGTTTTGAGCATGTGACACCTTCCCTGGTATCGCTTGGCTGGCAGAGAGTCGATGAGATGGTGCGCCAGCACGACCGCATCCAGGTGCACAGAGCGCTTAACGCCGAGCAGTGTCCTCCCGCCATCAGGGCCATGTTTGTCCGGCGAGCCCATGTATCGCTACGCGAGTCCCGAGCTGCTGCGGCAGGAGCGCTGGCACTGCCGTTGTGTAAGCTGTCGAGCAGCCAGCGTGCGTTTGCATTTAGAGCGGCGAAAACCTGGAACACTGACATCTCTAAGGTCTAAGGTCCGACACCCGCAGTCGGGGTTGCGGTTTCCGATATGTGGATAGCATGTGAGCTGCATTGACCGCTTCAATTTTCTTATGGTTGGTGGTTAAGCCTCATACCGTGCGATGACAGGCCTACCATGTACAATGTGTTCTCTTTTATTGACCGCGATCGTATTGTTTTTTTTTATCGTGTTTAAACTGTGCCTTTGTATTTAGATATCACTACACATGTACTCTGACTGGATACGTAAAAGCCACAACGTGGATGTATCTTAATACATGACTATGACTCCGCCACCGCCCGACTCTGTCACCGCCTCTCCACCGCCCGACTCCGCCACCGCCTCTCCATCGCCCGACTCCGCCACCGCCTCTCCAGCGCCCGACTCCGCCACCGCCTCTCCACCGCCCGACTCCGCCACCGCCTCTCCACCGCCTCTCCACCGCCCGACTCCGCCACTGCCTCTCCACCGCCCGACTCCGCCACCGCCTCTCCACCGCCCGACTCCGCCACCGCCTCTCCATCGCCCGACTCCGCCACCGCCCGACTCCGCCACCGCCCGACTCCGCCACCGCCTCTCCACCGCCCGACTCCGCCACCGCCTCTCCACCGCCCGACTCCGCCACCGCCTCTCCACCGCCCGACTCCGCCACCGCCTCTCCACCGCCCGACTCCGCCACCGCCTCTCCACCGCCCGACCCCGCCACCGCCTCTCCACCGTCCGACTCTGCCACCGCCTCTCCACCGCCCGACTCCGCCGCTGCCGCCGATGCCGATGCCGTGACGCCAATGCCAATCGCCAAGCGGGCTATACTGCTGGTCTGTGGCTCAGTTGTGGTGCGTAGTGGTCGCTACCACTGCCACCGCCGTTGTCGCCTTCGCTGCTGCCTTTGCTGCTGTCGCCCCCGCTGCTGCCCCCGCTGCAGCCCCCGCTGCTGCCTTCGCTGCTGCCTTCGCTGCTGCCGCCCCCGCTGCTGCCTTCGCTGCTGCCGCCCCCGCTGCCACCCCCGCTGCTGCCGCCCCCCGCTGCTGCCTTCGCTGCTGCCGCCCCCGCTGCCGCCCCCGCTGCCGCCTTCGCTGCTACCACCCCCGCTGCTGCCGCCCCCGCTGCTGCCGCCCCCGCTGCTGCCTTCGCTGCTGCCGCCCCCGCTGCCGCCTTCGCTGCTACCACCCCCGCTGCTGCCTTCGCTGCTGCCGCCCCCGCTGCCACCCCCGCTGCTGCCGCCCCCGCTGCTGCCCCCGCTGCTACTGCAAACTATGCCGCTGCCGCCAAGGCTGCTGCCGCCAAGGCTGCTGCCGCCACTGTTGCCGCCGCCTCTGTGTTACTGCCACCGTTCTTGCTACCACTGTACTGGCGCCACCGCCGCCTCTGTTGCTGCCGCCCCGGAGGTCCGTTGCGTCATGGTCATGGTCATGGGTCAGGAGCCCAGAATAGCCACTTGTGGATGGGTCTCAACAAATACATGACAAAATGTCATGGTCATGGTCATGGTCATGGTCATGGTCATGGTCATGGTCATGGTCATGGTCATGGTCATGGTCATGGTCATGGTCATGGTCATGGTCATGGTCATGGTCATGGTCATGATCATGATCATGATCATGATCATGATCATGATCATGGTCATGGTCATGGTCATGGTCATGGTCATGGTCAAGGTCAAGGTCAAGGTCAAGGTCATGGTCATGGGACCAGGTGCTCAGGTGCTCAGGTGATGGGGATGGTTCGCTCTCGGGGCTGGCTCCGGTACTCCGCGTTCCAAGATGTCTGCCGGACAGCGGCTCTCTACCAAAAGCACTTCCCTGGTATTCGGTATAGAAGGTTCGTAAGGCTAACTGTTCATTGTGGAGGAAATATTATATCTTAAGACTTCTTATCACTTTGATTCTGTTTGTTTCCCCTGATTATTGAGTCCTATATCTTCTCGCATTGGGACGACGATTTTGTATTGCTATCAGGTAATACATAGGATAATTATAGTATGGCTTAGACAAACACAAACCAAGTCCACGTGGAAAGCATACATCAGCGATGGTATCTCTAACATGATTCTCGTTTTGGCTCTGTCAATTCCACAGGGAGCTTGATACTATTTCAGCTTTTTGTTGGCCGCCGGGAACGGAAGTGACAGCTTTTGCGGTGTAAACACGTCGGTTTTCGTGTTTGCGGTTGGTGGTGTGGCGAGACGCTGGAGAGCGCCGCCGGTGTCGACCAGTCCTCTGTTGGGAAGCAGCGCTGTGTCATGGCGGGAGAGCGCCGCCGCCGGTGTCGGCCAGTCCTCTGTTGGGAAGCAGCGCTGTGTCATGGCGGAGAGCGCCGCCGGTGTTCGGCCAGTCCTCTGTTGGGAAGCAGCGCTGTGTCATGGCGGGAGAGCGCCGCCGGTGTCGGCCAGTCCCTCAGTTGGGAAGCAGCGCTGTGTCATGGCGGGAGAGCGCCGCCTGTGTCGGCAGTCCTCATGTTGGGAAGCAGCGCTGTGTCATGGCGGGAGAGCGCCGCCGGCCGCGTGTCGGCCAGTCCTCAGTTGGGAAGCAGCGCTGTGTCATAGGCAGGAGAGCGCCGCCGGCCGGTGTCGGCCAGTCCTCAGTTGGGAAGCAGCCGCTGTGTCATGGCGGCAGAGCGCCGCCGGCCGGTGTCGGCAGTCCTCAGTTGGGAGCAGCGCTGTGTCATGGCGGGAGAGAGCGCCGCCGGGTGTCGGCCAGTCCTCTGTTCCTCTGTCTGGAAGCAGCGCTGTGTCATGGCGGGAGAGCGCCGCCGGGCGGTGTCGGCCAGGTCCTCTGTTCCTCTGTTGGGAAGCAGCGCTGTGTCATGGCGGGAGAGCGCCGGCCGGTGCAGTGTCGGCCAGTCCCTCTGTTCCTCTGTTGGAAGCAGCGCTATGTCATGGACGGGAGAGCGCCGCCGGTGTCGGCCAGTCCTCTGTTGGGAAGCAGCGCTGTGTCATGGCGGGAGAGAGCGCCGCCGGTGTCGGCCAGTCCTCAGTTGGGAAGCAGCGCTGTGTCATGGCGGGAGAGCGCCGCCGGTGTCGGCCAGTCCCTCAGTTGGGAAGCAGCGCTGTGTCATGGCAGGAGAGCGCCGCCGGCCGGTGTCGGCCAGTCCCTCAGTTGGGAAGCAGCGCTGTGTCATGGCGGGAGAGCGCCGGCCGGTGCAGTGTCGGCCAGTCCCTCAGTTGGGAAGCAGCGCTGTGTCATGGCGGGAGAGCGCCGCCGGTGTCGGCCAGTCCTCTGTTCCTCTGTTGGGAAGCAGCGCTGTGTCATGGCGGGAGAGCGCCGCCGGTGCAGTGGGTGCCGCCACCACCTGGCTGCCAGCACCGAGGTACCAGGCTGGGCTTCTGACCCCCAGCACCGAGTAGTACCAGGCTGGGCTTCTGACCCCAGTAACGAGTACCAGGCTGGGCTTCTGACCCCAGTACCGAGTACCAGGCTGGGCTTCTGGTCCAGCTCTTTACTGGAATAGTCGCTCATTGGCGATGCTTCTCACGGACTTGGAGCGCGATGAATCGGGGGGCTCGCCTCGACAGTTCCTTTTTCGACTTGAAGGACACTTAAATCACAGAGCTGACGGGGACGTTAGTTACGATTTTCGGACATCACAAGGCTGACATCTGCTCTTTTTCAGTCCGATATCGTCGTGAATTCCGGTTGATTTTCAGCGCAAAAGCTGCCAATCCACTGGGGCTGCTACGTGTTTTCGCGCGACTATTGATAGTATAGATAGCCGGCGATCTGCACTGGCGCACTGGCGCGCTTGTTTTGCACGATGTCACAATGCTCCTGTCCCCTCGGGCACCGTTTACGATCTTACAGCCATTATTTTAAATCACCGTATCCACCTTGCACAACCATCCCATTAAGCACATTTATGCATTCCGTAACCCAGTGCATACATCGCCATCACCTGCCCGCCCACCAAGCCGTCGCCGGCGAGTACCAAGTACCTGCGCACCCTTGTTGCCCATCTCTACCGGCCGGCCGCGTGCGAGTACTCCGCCGCGGCTGCTGCTGCGGCGGCGGCGGCGGCACGCCCCCAGTACGCCGGTGATACACAGGCGTGTGGCGGCGCGGCGGCCCAGCGAGCGTCCGAGCAGTGTGTGTTGTGCCTCTCGCGGTGTCGTGTGTTGTGCCCCTCGTGGTGTCTGTGGCGGTCCTCCGGAGTCAGTGACACGCCTCAGCCATGAGCTGCTCGGGGTCTGTACGGCGGAGGGGTGGGGATGTTCCAGTTCAGTCAGAGTGTGAGTACAGAGAGCTGCCGAGGAAGGCGCGCGGATGTTGAGCAGAGCGCCCCCGGCGAGCGATGACCTTGAAACGGCATCGGCGACGCTGCAAGCCCTGCGTGCGGTGTTGTGACCGGTGTGAGACAAACTGCAGAGCACACGGGGCAACGTTTCAATTGAGGAAGCTCGCAGTTGAGCCTTAGCCTGGCTTACGGTAGCCGTGATGTGTCAAACCCACGTTGCTTTGGGCTTGCTTCTTGTCATGTAAACATTATAATGCTTTCTTTGTTTGCGAATTGCATGTGCATTGCAGTGCATGGCAGTGGCTCAACCCTTAAACGTCTCGAGGCTTTTGCGTCCTTAACAAGACCCAGGTTTTACCCCGAATGCAAAAATGTGCCGTATGTCGACTCAAGGGCGTCGCCACCTTCCGAAAGTATGTGTGCGTGTGGGTGATGGGGAGGGGAGGGGGGGGAGGGGAGGGGAGGGAGGGGGAGGGAGGAGGGGGAGGGGAGGGGAGGGGAGGGGAGGGGGAGGGGAGGGGAGGGGAGGGAGGTGAAGGAAGGGAAGGGAAGGGAAAGGGAAGGGAAGGGAAGGGAAGGGAAGGGAAGGGTAAGGAAGGAAAGGAATGGGAAGGGAAGGAGAAGGGGGAAGGGGAGGGGAGGTGGGAAGGGGAGGGGGGGGGGGGGCGGAGGCATTTGAAGTTTATTATTTCCATGCAACGCCCATAGGCGTAATGTTATAATCCGAAGATGTTGGAGGACGCGTCCACCCCTTCCGTCCACCCGCTTCCGACGCCCATGTGTCGGCTCAAAATTTCAACTCAGGACGCGAAACTCTTCAAAATTGTTTTTGGATAACGTTTCTTAACTGGCTCGTGAAAAGTCCAATATTCTTAGGTCCCAGAGTATGTCACTTAAGCATAGCTTTGCTTCACAATTCCCAATTCTGGCAAACTAGGACCTTTTAATTTTTTTAGCTTCCTTTTACACATTCCATGGTGTAATGGCGGAAAAGGTCATAATTTTATTCTGTCTGAAGTTTGTTGCTTTATTTTCAGATTCTTTGGCTTTTAAAGTCCTATAAATGAAAACAAGCGATACTTGTTAGCTTTTTCTTTCTTTTGAAATCGTGAACTTTTCGTTAGAACTTAATCCCATTCCATCAATTAATTTCATCTCCGGTAAAGCTCTTTTTAATTTCCTCTATGGGCAATGTGTCCGCCTGGCCAGTCAACTTGTTGGATGAGATCGGCCTTGTCCATTCCAATGATGCCAGTCCATCCAGCCCATCCAGTCCAGTCCAGTATCCATCCAGTCCCATCCAATGATCCAGTCCATCCAGTCCATCCAGTCCAGTCCAGTCCAGTATCCATCCAGTCCATCCAATTCAAGAAACTGGCTGATCTTTACTGCAGCAGGCGTGATGAAATTCTTCATTAACCTTTCGTCATGCTGGCAATGAGCTTAGAATTTCTCCCTCCAACTTTTCATCATGGGCGTGGAGTAAGCTTACGATAAAGTGTTTCGTTTTGCTTCCATTGTTCCGCCCAGTTTCATGACCCGTCCCACGAAACGACAACACTGGCTACCTGGACAGCACTGGTGCTGCGCTGTGCAGTCGTGCCATGTGGTGCCGGGTTTGTACTGTGCCAGACCTACCATAAGCCCACGCTTGCACACACCGCCGACCCTCACTCTGACGGCAATCCGGTATACAAGTCGCGTAATACGCAACAAAGAGCGTCTGCCTTGTAATAATCCTGCATCCGCCTCCTCCAGTGCCCGTGCCACTTTCCGGGAGCGTGCAGGGGTGAGAACAAAACAAGAGGCCTCGTGTTTTCACTACGAGACGGGCCAGTTTCATAAATGCGAATCGACAGACTTGCCTATCGGTGAACCAACGCTGTGCGAACAGCACATATAACACAATGATGAAGGCCCTCTCAAACCTACGGGAGTCGAAAACGTCAAAGGAATGCCCTCTAGTGGAAAATTGTATATAGCATGAACTCCAACGCTGGTAAATTCACCGTTTATGATTTATGAAGCACCTTCCTCGTCAGCCCGTTTGTCTCTGTCTCTCCAGCTGGAGACTGAGGGGCGGAAGCGTAACAAGCGATAGAGGTCTGACCACTTCCGTTTCCGGCTCGACACTGCACTGCGTAGTGCGCAGTGTGTGTGAGGCGCTCCTGGGCCGCAGCCTCCCAGAGGGGGGGGGGGGGGGGGGGGGGGTCGGGGTCGGGTCGGGTCGGGTCGGGGGTCGTATGAGACGGTTTACGCCCCGCCCCGCCTGTGTGTGGTCGCATGGCACGTGCCGGCCAAACCAAGGATTTGTGTTCGGCAGCGGGCGGGCGCGGCCAGGCACTGGCCTGTGGAGGGCAAGACTGAGCTGTGTTCGGCAGAGGGGCGCGGCCAGGCACTGGTCTGTAGAGGCAGACTGAGCTGTGTTCGGCAGGGGCGCGGCCAGGCACTGGTCTGTGGAGGCAGACTGAGCTGTGTTCGGCAGGGGCGCGGCCAGGGCACTGGTTCTGTGGAGGCAGACTGAGCTGTGTTCGGCAGGGGGCGCGGCCAGGCACTGGTCTGTAGAGGCAGGACTGAGCTGGGAGGTAGGCGATGTATGCGGGTGCTCCGATTATGGTTTGGTTGTTATTCCTTTTCTACATATCAAGGAGCTTTTGAGGTTAATCTTGTTTTGATGTTTTTTTTCTTCTTGGATCGTATTTGTTGAAACGTTGACGTAATTTTAGCCTAGCTCCGAATGGTCTCTCTTGCCTCAGCCCCGGTGCCTTCCCGGATCCCGCCTCTGACATAGGTACTTCAAAGGATATCGGTAGCGGTGGTGCCCCCTGTTAGGCACATCAACTATATCTCCAAGAGGGGCCATTTTTTACTATTTTTTTCTTACTATCGCCATCGTTTGTTGTTTGTTCGCCATTGTTTGTTTGTTTTAATGCATTGCTCTGGTGTCCCTGATAGGCCGGTGCTACACCCTGGGCCCTAAGGGGGTCATGACCCCGTGACCCCCCCCCCCCCCTGGATCCGCCACTGCCTCTCAGACGGCGACATTTGTCTTCACGCGAGCTTCCTGTCTAGGTCAAACGTTAGGAGACCTACGTCAACTGGCACTGTTTAGGGCAGTGGACCGACCGCCGTCATTTCTCAGTGCGGTGTCCACGCCACCGTGTCACCGAGCTGATAAATGGGAGGAGACACCACTGGTCCCTTGCTCTCTAGTGTCCCGGGGGTCGGGGATGGATTTGAGTCCATTCCTGTGACAACGGTCCGGTTTTCAGCGAAATTGATGGTTTTTTCTGAACTTCTAAATTCATTCCCAGGTGTCTTCATTCGAGAACAGTCTCTTGCAGCGGGCAACGGGCAAACACATCAGCTTTTGAATTCATGGGGCAGGAAATGCCATATCCTGTCTTGGTTTTGAAAAAGTATCAAATGATGCATACGATGACTGATCCAGTGACTTAAACGAAGCAGTCTCAGTCTTTGCTTGCTTAGAGAATTTTTGATACGATACGTATAAGCTAAATGCGAAGGAGTGTAGTCTTTATATAAAGCTATCGTGGTTGGCCAGTGGCCACTGCTTGGCATCCATCTCCATTTTCCCTGACCGTAACCGGCATCACAATGCGCGTGTCATCAGCACGTGACAGTATCGCGCGCGCTGCAACTCATGCCTGTGTCGCATGCTGTGGTTATATGTTCTCTGCACTCTCCGCACTCCAACTGTCAACACACGGCCCGGCACTGTCACGCCGCCGTCACGCCGCCGTCACGTGGCAGGGGTGGTGGTGAGAGGCTGCGCTGATCTGACGCAACTGTTCAGAGAGTTTCTCCACCTAATGATGGGGGAGTTTTCACGGCGCGTGATAATCGAACATGATGTCAGCAGTCAGTGCCATTCATTGCTTCTACCACTGTTGCCCTCCGCTGTATGTTATGCTTCCTCGTGACGGGGTCAGATTGAAAATGGCAGACATCTGAATGGCTCCTGTCATTTTGATCATTGCATGACCATTAACTTGGATTTCTTGAACTGTTAGACTGAGATTAATTATGAAGCACAATTGTTATTTAGTATGCTTTCGCGTTTTGTAGCATTTGGCCATTATCTCAACTCTGCTTCAAGCCATAAGTAAACGTTCCGCAGCACACCGTCCGACTCGCACCACGTGACGCCCAGCACTGCTGCACTGCTGCACTGCTCTGCTGTACTGCTGTACTGCTGTACTGCTGTACTGCTGTACTGCTGTACTGCTGGTACTGCTGTACTGCTGTACTGCTGTACTGCTGTACTGCTGTACTGCTGTACTGCTGTTCTGCTGTACTGCTTACTGCTGTACTGCTGTACTGCTGTACTGCTGTACTGCTGTACTGCTGTACTGCTGTACTGCTGTACTGGTGCTGTACTGCTGTACTGCTGTACTGCTGTACTGCTGTATGCGACTGCTGTACTGCTGTACTGCTGTACTGCTGTACTGCTGTACTGCTGTACTGCTGTACTTGCTGTACTGCTGTAACTGCTTGTACTGCTGTAGCTGCTGGTACTGCTGTACTGTGTACTGCTGTACTGCTGTACTGCTGTACTGCTGTACTGCTGTACGTGCTGTACTGCTGTACTGCTGTACTGCTGTACTGCTGTACTGCTGTACTGTCTGTACTGCTGTACTGCTTGCTACTGCTGTACTGCTGTACTGCTGTACTGCTGTACTGCTTGTACTGCTGTACTGCTGTACTGCTGTACTTGCTGTAACTGCTGTATCTGCTGTTACTGCTGTACTGCTGTACTGTGTACTGCTGTACTGCTGTACTGCTGTACTGCTGTTACTGCCTGTACTGCTGTACTGCTGTACTGCTGTACTGCTGTACTGCTGTACTTGCTGTAACTGCTGTACTGCTGTACTGCTGTACTGCTGTACTGCTGTACTGCTGTACTGCTGTAACTGCTTGTACTGCTGTTACTGCTGTATCTGCTGTACTGCTGTACTGCTGTACTGCTGTACTGCTGGTACTGCTGTACTGCTGTTACCTGCTGTACTGCTGTCTGCTTACTTGTAACTGCTGTACTGCTGTACTGCTGTAACTGCTGTACTGATGTACTGCTGTACTGCTGTACTGCTGTACTGCTGTACTGCTTCCTGTACTGCTGTACTGCTGTACTGCTGTACTGCTGTACTGCTGTACTGCTGTACTGGCTGTACTGCTTGTACTGCTGTACTGCTGTACTGCTGTACTGCCTGTACTGCTGTACTGCTGTACCTGTTACCTGCTGTACTGCTTGTACTGCTGTTACTGCTGTATCTGCTGTACTGCTGTACTGCTGTACTGCTGTACTGCTGTACTGCTGTACTGCTGTATGCTGTACTGCTGTACTGCTGTACTGCTGTACTGCTGTACTGCTGTACTGCTGTACTGCTGTAGCTGCTGTACTGCTGGTACTGCTGTAGCTGCTGTACTGCTGTACTGCTGTACTGCTGTACTGCTGTACTGCTGTACTGCTGTACTGCTGTACTGCTGTACTGCTGTACTGCTGTACTGCTGTACTGCTGTACCTGTACTGCTGTACTGCTGTCTACTGCTGTACTGCTACTGCTGTACTGCTGTAACTGGCTGTAGCTGCTGTACTGCTGTACTGCTTGTATCTGCTGACCTGCTGTACTGCTGTACTGCTGTTACTGCTGTAGCTGCTGTACTGCTTGTACTGCTGTACTGCTGTACTGCTGTACTGCTGTACTGCTGTACTGCTGTACAGCTGTACTGCTCTGTACTCTGTACTGCTGTAATGCTGTACTGCTGTCTGTGTACTGCTGTACTGCTGTACTGCTGTACTGCTGTACTGCTGTACTGCTGTAATGCTGTACTGCTGTACTGCTGTACTGCTGTACTGCTGTACTGCTGTACTGTCTGTACTGCTGTACTGCTGTACTTGCTTACTGCTGTACTGCTGTCCTGCTGTACTGCTGTACTGCTTACTGCTGTACTGCTGTACTTGCTGTACTGCTGTACTGCTGTACTGCTGTACTGCTGTAGCTGCTGTACTGCTGTACTGCTGTACTGCTGTACTGCGTATGCTGTACTGCTGTACTGCTGTACTGCTGTACTGCTGTACTGCTGTACTGCTGTACTGCTGGTACTTGCTTGTACTGCTGTACTGCTGTACTGCTGTACTGCTGTAACTGCTGTACTGCTGTACTGCAGTACTGCTGTACTGCTGTACTGCTGTACTTGCTGTACTGCTGTACTGCTGTACTGTTACTGCTGAATGCTGTACTGCTGTACTGCTGGTACTGCTGTACTGCTGTACTGGCTGTACTGCTGTACTGCTGTACTGCTGTAGCTTCTGTCTGCTTTACTGCTGTTCAGATTGTTTGAAAGCTATCTTAGCGGACATGTTCAAGCAGGTATAAAAGTAAGGTGAGAACGTTTTCGGACTCTCTCCCAATCAACATTGGAACGTTTCAGGGGTCATGTCTGGGGACCGTTGCCTCTATAACGTAGCTAGCAACGACTTGCCGTGCTATATCCCCGACGAAATTAATGGATTTAAAATTATTAAAGCCCGTTATGCAGATGATAGTCAAATTGGTATTGTCGGTCCCCGGAGCCGTTTAGAAGAGATGAAAAGGAGCCTCGAAGAGGGTTCTTGATACAATGAACCACCATGGTTTCAGCAGAACGGGTATGCTGGTAAACGCCAGTAAAACGGAATTGATTGTGTGCGGCGACAGGCGGCAAGTGTCGCGTCTAGAAAGTGAAACGTCTATAAATTTTATGGAGAGATACTCCATTCTAAGACTAGTGTCAGAAATCTGGTTGTAACCATGGGATCGTTTTTCTGTCGTGGGAGCAACACGTGCAGCAAATAGCGGATCGTTGTTTTGGAATTCTTGTAGGTCTTCTTCATGCCAAGCAGGTGCTGCCTATAGGGACACACTACCCAGGTTTAATCGATGCAATGGTTTTTTTTTCTCATGTCAGGTACTGTGTGCAAGTGTATGGTGGGACCAGTGTTACGGATATGGTAAAATTCAAAAGATATTTAATTTTGCGGCAAGAGTAATCTCAGGACGTCGGATAATATGATCTCATCTCGACGTGTTGAAGTGACCAGTGTGATTGGCTAGGGCAGCACGGTTTATAGAGTATTGTGACATGAGCATGCTACACAAATTGTACCACCGGTGAGCCTTCTATGTTGGCTAGTCAAGTTCACTTTGAATCGAGACGTGGTGTGCCGTCGTACCGACAGTCAGACCAGCTGCCATTGCCCAACCCCAGAAACGAATTCACGGGCAGCGAAATTTTGTGTATCGATCTGCGGCGCTGCTCACAGTGCAATTGGTTCTAATGTTACGGATGACCTCACTTCGGTCCACAAGACTGGCAAAGAAAAATGTTTAGAGAGCATGCGCGGCTGCCGAAAGGTAAATACCTAGGCGCAAGTGTCCTTCTCTGGTAGCGTTTTACACTGTTTTTAAATGCTTTTAAATGACAAAGCGAAGCTGCAATATGTACTTACCATGTATGACAATGACCCTGGTATAGCCCTATGTGTGGAAGTGGTCAGCTGATGTCGGAAATACAAATACAATACTGCTGTACTGCTGGTATGCTGTACTGCTTGTACTTGCTTGTACTGCTGTGCTGCTGTACTGCTGTAACTGCTGTAACTGCTGTACTGCTGTACTGCGGTACTGCTGTACAATTGCTGTACTGCTGTACTGCTGTACTGCTGTACTGCTTATACAGACTGTACTGCGTACTGCTGTAATGTCTGTGCTGCTGTGCTGCCTGTGCTGCTGTGCTGCTGTACTGCTGTACTGCTGTACTGCTGTACTTCGACGCTTGCTTACTGCTGTAACCGTACTGCTGTAGCTGCTGTACTGCTGGTACTGCTGTACTGCTGTACTGCTGTACTGCTGGTACTGCTGTACTGCTGTATCTGCTGTAGCTGCTGACCTGTACTGCTGTGACTGAACTGCTGTTACCTGCCTGTACCTTGCTGTACTGCTGTACTGCTGTACTGCTGTACCCTGCTGTACTGCTACCTGTACTGCTGTACTGCTGTACTGCTTTGTACCTGCTGTACCTGTACTGCTGTACTGCTGTACTGCTGTACTGCTGTACTGCTGTAACTGCTGTACTGCTGTTACTGCTGTACTGCTGTACAGCTGACGCTGTACTGCTGTACTGCTGTACTGCTGTACTGCTGTACTGCTGTACTGCTGTACTGCTGTACTGCTGTACTGCTGTAGCTGCTGTACTGCTGTACTGCTGTACTGCTGTACTGCTGTACTGCTGTAATGCTGTAATGCTGTACTGCTGTAGCTGCTGTACTGCTGTACTGCTGTACTGCTGTACTGCTGTACTGCTGTACTGCTGTACTGCTGTACTGCTGTACTGCTGTACTGCTGTACTGCTGTACTGCTGTACTGCTGTACTGCTGTACTGCGTGTACTGCTGTACTGCTGTACTGCTGTACTGCTGTACTGCTGTTCTGCTGTACTGCTGTACTGCTGTACTGCTGTACTGCTGTACTGCTGTACTGCTGTACTGCTGTACTGCTGTACTGCTGTACTGCTGTACTGCTGTAATGCTGTACTGCTGTACTGCTGTACTGCTGTACTGCTGTACTGCTGTACTGCTGTACTGCTGTACTGCTGTACTGCTGTACTGCTGTACTGCTGTACTGCTGTACTGCTGTACTGCTGTACTGCTGTACTGCTGTACTGCTGTATGCTGTACTGCTGTACTGCTGTACTGCTGTACTGCTGGTACTTGCTTTTCTTTTATGTACTGCTGTACTGCTGTACTGCTGTACCTGCTGTACTGCTGTACTGCTGTACTGCTGTAGCTGCTGTACTGCTGTACTGCTGTACTGCTGTACTGCTGTCACTGCTGTACTGCTGTACTGCTGTACTGTCTGTACTGCTGTCCTTGTACTGCTGTACTGCTGTACTGCCTGTACTGCTGTACATGCTGTACTGCATTACTGCTGTACTGCTGCTGTACTGCTGGTACTGCTGTACTGCTGTACTGCTGTACTGCTGTACTGCTTGTACTGCTGTACTGCTGTACTGCGGTACTGCTGTACTGCTGTACTGCTGTACTGCTGTACTGCTGTAGCTGCTTGTACTGCTGTACTGCTGTACTGCTGTACTGCTGTACTGCTGTACTGCTGTACTGCTGTACTGCTGAACTGTGTACGGGCCCCCTTTTTTGCTGTACTGCTGTAGCTCGTACTGCTGTACTGCTGTACTGCTGTACTGCTGTACTGCTGTACTGCGTACTGCTGTACTGCATGTTACTGCTGTACTGCTGTACTGCAGTACTGCTGTACTGCTGTACTGCTGTACTGCTGTATGCTGTACTGCTGTACTGCTGTACTGCTGTACTTGCTGTACTGCTGTACTGCTGTAGCTGCTGTACTGCTGTACTGGCTGTACCTGCTGTACTGCTGTACTGCTGTACTGCTGTACTGCTGTACTGCTGTACTGCTGTACTGCTGTACTGCTGTAGCTGCTGTACTGGCATGCGTAGCTGCTGTACTGCTGTACTGCTGTCAGCATGTACTGCTGTACTGCTGTACTGCTGTACTGCTGTACTGCTGTACTGCTGTACTGCTGTACTGCTGTACTGCTGTACTGCTGTACTGCTGTAGCTGAGCTGTACTGCTGTAACTGCTGTACCTGCTGTACTGCTGTACTGCTGTACTGCTGTACTGCTGTACTGCTGTACTTGCTGTACTGCTGTACTGCTGTACTGCTGTACTGCTGTACTGCTTTACTGCTGTACTGCTGTTTACTGCCTGTACTGGCTGTACTGCTGTACTGCTGTACTGCTGTACTGCTGTACTGCTGTAACTGTCTGTGGTACTGCTGTACTGCTGTACTGCTGTACTGCTGTACTGCTGTACTGCTGTACTGCTGTACCTGCTGTACTGCTGTACTGCTGTACTGCTGTACTGCTGTACTGCTGTACTGCTGTACTGCTTTATGTGCTGTACTGCTGTACTGCTGTACTGCTGTACTGCTGTACGCTGTACTGCTGTACTGCTGTACTGCTGTCACTGCTGTACTGCTGTACTGCCTACTGCTGTACTGCTGTACTGCTGTACTGCTGTCTGCTGTACTGCTGTACTGCTGTACTGCTGTACTGCGTACTGCTGTACTGCTGTACTGCTGTACTGCCTGTACTGCTGTACTGCTGTACTGCTGTACTGCTGTACTGCTGTACTGCTGGTACTGCTGTACTGCTGTACTGCTGTACTGCTGTACTGCTGTACTGCTGTACTGCTGTACTGCTGTACTGCTGTACTGCTGTACTGCATGTAACTGCCTGTACTGCCTGTACTGCTGTACTGCTGTACTGCTGTACTTGCTGTACTGCTGTACTGCTGTACTGCTGTACTGCTGTACTGCTGGTACTGGTCTGTAACTGCTGTACTGCTGCTGTAGCTGCTGTACTGCTGTACTGCTGTACTGCTGTACTGCTGTACTGCTGTACTGCTGTACGGCTGTACGCCTTGTAACTGCTGTACTGCTGTACTGACTGTACTGCTGTACTGCTGTACTGCTGTACTGCTGTACTGCTGTACTGCTGTACTGCTGTACATGCTGTACTGCTGTACTGCTGTACTGCTGTACTGCTTGTACTGCTGTGCTGTACTGTGTACTGCTGTACTGCTTGTACTGCTGTATGCTACTGCTGTACTTGGCTGTACTGCTGTACTGCTGTACTGCAGTACTGCTGTACTGCTGTACTGCTGTATGCTGTACTGCGTACTGCTGTACTGCTGTAGCTGCTGTACTGCTGTACTGCTGTATGCTGTACTGCTGTACTGCTGTACTGCTGTACCTGCTGTACTGCTGTACTGCTGTACTGCTGTACTGCTGTACTGCTTACTGCTGTACTGCTGTACTGCTGTACTGCTGTACTGCTGTACTGCTGTACTGCTGTAATGCTGTACCTTGCTGTACTGCCTGTACTGCTGTACTGCCTGTACTGCTCGTACTGCTGTTACGGCTGGTTACTGCTGTACTGCTGTACTGCAGTACTGCTGTACTGCTGTACTGCTGTACTG
>JAXIVJ010014190.1:17500-35079 GCA_036785665.1 Chirona hameri | reverse complement strand
GGTATCAATGAACATTCAGAAAGGACACCCGGTTGTAGAAATATCACAAAAATGGGTAGGTAGACCGGGGCAAAGCGCACCCCGGGGTAATTTGCCCGATATTAATATCTCGGAGTTGCGATGACCTTGAACGAAGACGATCGATAGCGTCATCTCAGAGAGGGGGTACATATGAACGGACGTCGGTCTTCTCCGTTCAGCGTCACGTGTGGTGACAACGATGTGCAGCAAGAAAGTTTTTTCATCATTTTAATGTAAAATTTAACCTTTTCGAACATTGGAAGTAGCAGCATTGGAAGTAGCAGGAATAAATTAGTTATCGATGTGCAAGTTTCTGCCTATATCAGCCACGGATTATTGTCCTTTAGTTTGCACACAATCCTGGGCGCAGCAATGCTCAGAATTGGACCGTACCAATATGGCTGCTGCGGGTAATACGGCACTTGGTTACCGGGGCAAAGCGCCATTGGGAGAAATCAAGTTATTTGATTTTATTGTATTATTTGTAACAGGGGGGGGGGGGCGGACTCCACCCCCCCCCCCCCCCCCCCTCATGTTTTTCGCAGATATCTCCAGACTGGCTGGGAGCAAGCCCATGAAATTTTGGGACTTTTCATAGAATTGAACTCCTCATTTGGAGTCAAAATTTTGAGTTCTTAACTTGAACAGAGGTGGTTCCAGGGCACAGTTTTGGGTGGGTTCGGAGGCGACATTTGTCGAAAATACGGAAATGCGATCTTCACGGTTTCTTCCTAACTGCATCAAGTATGAAGGAGTTACATCGGCTTACCGTGATTGCAACAAGTGCAAATTAGATGATGTTAATGAAATATCATACAAAATTGCATGGCAGAGGCGGTTTCAGGGGCTTGAAAAGGAGGGGGGTTCCAGGAAGTATGCAATGCTTGGCGGGAAGCCAATAGAGCAATGTAAGGGGCATTTATAGCTATCAAGATGTAAAATATAGCTTCTGCTTCCATTATTTGCATAATTTATTACATATAGAGTTTCAGGGGCGTGTTCAGGAACATGAAAAGGGGGGGCGACTGGCATGGTGATGACGATATGCCAGCGATAACGGCGCAATATACGTTTAGCTTATAATAATATATGCACATATGAGACCAGAAAAGGGAAGAAAGTCATTTTTTTGCAGAGGCGCGCTCAGGAATGGAAGAAAGGGGGTCATATTATTGCAAGGAAACTAAGAGGCATGGGCGTACAATGACATAACATACTGCAGTTTTCGGATGAAGCACGCACCACAGGCTACTCTACGAACGATTATAAGATAATAGGCGAGTCCAGGTAGGGTAAAAAGGGGGGTAAGCAATGCTAATTTAAGTTATAAGTGAAATAGTCACTGTTGACTAGTTAGTATCATAATAGCGGATAATATACTTATCAAAAGGTCTTGCGCCGCCCTAGTTTGGATCCTGGATACGCCTATGATGAAGTACACCATGCAAAAATGAACTATCTATGATCAGTAACATATTTATAGTGCTGGGTAGCAACTTGTCTGCGGTTAATATTTTTCCCAATTTTACCCCCTTTTTTCACTAACCTGGTACCGCCTATGGCAAAAAATATGATTTGTAACTGTTTTTCTAATGTCTCAATCACATACCATTTCATTTATCGAAAAAACAACATAAAAAATGTTTTATTACGCATTTACTTCACCCCCATATTGAGTGACCTGCACACGCCTATGATTTTTGAATTTTCAAAGGTCACCGTCATATATCAATTTCCGATTCAATCTCTATCGATTCCTATTAGTTGTGTTAAAATCGGTCGATAAACATGAAAGCTATGTTGGATCAAAAATACCACTAAAATTTGTAGTTTTTGCCCCCCTGTTGCCCCCCTATCCCAAATTTATATTTTGTATTATTATTTATAAATGTAGATCGTGTTGAGGGGAACCAAACACCGTTTGATTTTTGAAAATCGGACGGGTAGATCTCGAGATCTCCGGGGGGGGCGGAATCCGCCCCCCCCCCCCTGTTACAAATAGGGTAGCCAGGAGCCTGTTACAAATAGGGTTAAAGTAAATACAAATACAAATGGTGTTAAATTAATTACAATCCAAACTAAGAACCGATACAAGTGCAAAAATGTCTAAAAATCGTCAAATCATCACAAAACACAGGCCGGACCGGCCGAGCCGTCCATAAGAGGGTTGTATTGTATTAAACAATTAGAACACTCTCCATTTTTAAAATGGCTATTCCGAGTGTCGGGTCAGGGTTAAGAAGAGAGACATGTTAAAAGACACTCGGTATACAACACACAATAAGATCAGATGAATATAAAAGTGCACCGGGCTATATAAAATAAAACACACACGCACACACACACGCAGTCACACACTCATTTTCCTCGCTTCACCCAACTAAAAGTTCGGACACTGCACGCTTAAAAGCCCCCAGGGATAAATCTCGAATATCCAGCGGGAGGCGGTTATATATCTGCGCCGTACAAAAAAGAAGGCGCCGCCTGCCTGCTTCGGTTCTCACGCGCGGGAGAGTCCATCTACGTCCTGCCGGGTGGTTCGACGGTGAATTCGACGTTCGACGACGGGTTCGACGGTTCGGGTGGGGTGGTTGCATCGTGAAATAACAGTTTCAGGTGGTGCTGCTCGTATTGTACGGATCCTGGCTTCCTTGACTGAGATGTAATTCATGCTACATGAATTACATCTCAGTCAAGGAAGCCAGGATCCGTACAATACGAGCAGCACAACCTGAAACTGTTATTTCACGATTCAACCCTCTTATGGACGGTTCGGCCGGTCCGTCATATCCGTCATATGACGCATATGTCACGCCTAACATATCAGTCAGTTAGTAGCAGACAGTGTGATACTAGCCGTTTTCACGAAGGATTAGTGTGCGAAACTTTGTAAAGCTTTGTAAAATGTTTCGGAAAGTTTCGACGATCCATTCCTTAACTACACACGTTTTACATGCGATTTTTGGCTAAAAATGTCCCTCATAATTTTGTAATGTGTTGGTAAGAATATAATATGTTGACAAAATTGTGGTTTGGTGCTAATTAGCAAGATAAGTATTGCTAGGTCAGTTGTGATGCCAGTTGTGATGCCATCTTCACCGACTGAAACTTTTCAAAACTTCAGAATGATTCAGGAAGATGATGTGGCGTGTGATGCAATTGGACGCAATAGACTCGCCTCCCGCAACCCAATCCGGCGGCCGAGCTGTGCGGCTTGGCTTTGTCCATGTGCGTGCGACACGCGGGTCGCAAGCGGCGGCTAATCGATGCTGGCACATCACTGCGCATGCGCAGACTGACCTGTGATCCATGACGCTGCCAGATTTAGTAACTAGTATGACGGTATTCTAAACTGAACGAATGGACTCTAGGCGCATATGTTCTTCAAAAACTGCCAATTTAGTATCATAAACTTGTTATGAGCTCATACATGTTTCCATAACTATTATTGCATAGTGACAATATCGTCTAAATCAGTAATTTATTTCTTGGAATGTATAATGTACTTGTATACCAAAACTTTTAAAAACTTTCGGAAATGTTTCAGAATCTTTTCAGCGCAATATTCCTTCGTGAAAATGGCTACTATATGTCAACGGTCAGCCGTAGTCTACTACTAGATAGACAAACTTGACGGAAACTTGATACACAATGGACTAGTTGCAGGTTACCTTACCCACTATTTTTATGTATTTGATGAAAAGCAAATGAGTTAAAAGTATTTTCAAGATTGTCACTTTATTATATATTCCTCTGAATTATCAGGATTTTAAATAATTAAGTATATTGACGTAATTTAACATTCTGCTCTCTGATTGGTCGTGACGTCAGATTGCAATAGTCCAGGCGACCGAAGTTACTTGAGGTAGTCCTGGGCAGCTCGGTTGACATTTCTTTTTAACCTGGAGGTTCAATATAAACAAAAATCAGCATACTTATCGCACGCAAATTAAAGCACGTGATAATGAGAATATAACCATATATCATTTAAATTGTAATCATGCGGCTTTATAGATAACAGCATGAAATTAAGTTGTGGAATTCTGCCTGGCGACCAAATCAATAATCTATACGAAAGTTCCGAAGGCATTTTGACGGATCGGTGCAGCAAAACTGATCCTGAGGGAGGATGTAGATCTCAATTCATGCAAGCTCTGGACCCGACAGAAGCTATCTCAGAAGAACATTGAGGACACCGCCGCATTTTGCAAGTGGTTTCTTGGGCAGTGGTTCAGTATGTGCAGTCTCCGGATCTGAGCTCTCCTGACGTCTTGCTGTGGAGGTACCTAAAAGAACCGGTGTTCAAGAAGAATCTCAAGGCCAAAGAACAACATAGAGAGCCGTGGGAGCTGCATTGCGTGAGATCACCGCCGACATGTGCCAGTAACCGCCGACGACCGCCGACGACCGCCGACATGTGCCAATAACCGCCGACGACCGCCGACATGTGCCAGTAACCGCCGACGACCGCCGACGACCGCCGACATGTGCCAATAACCGCCGACGACCGCCGACATGTGCCAGTAACCGCCGACGACCGCCGACATGTGCCAGTAACCGTCGACGAACGCCGACATGTGCCAGTAACCGTCGACGACCGCCGACATGTGCCAGTAACCGCTGCCGACCGCCGACATGTGCCAGTAACCGCCGACGACCGCCGACATGTGCCAGTAACCGCCGACGGCCGCCGAGATGTACCAGTAAGCAGTGGCGAGTCTGAGGTGGAGGGCCTCAGCCGAGACGGAGCCTATATTGATCCTGTGCTGTGGAGGATGTTAAGATGTCGCTTTGTGTTTTGAATATGCACAGCATAAATATCCACGAATTTCTGAGCAGTTTGGTGTAAACGGTAAATCAGAGGAAAACGCTTAACCATTTTATTTTCTACGGGAACACCAGGAAACGCCATTCTTTCCCCTTGTCCGACGGGTCACTATTGCCATCTGACGTCACAATATCAAGTATTTGATAAATTGTCAACATTTGCATACAAATATCTCGCGAAATATTGCATTTTATGCAAGTCGGTGTGTATCACGTTCATCCACATATTTTTTAGTATTTTGCAAATATTCACTAAACAACCTGCAACTAGTCCATTGCGGATGCTTTCGAAATTCAGATTAAAGTCTCAACTCTCAAGAGAAAACGACAAAAAGCAACACACGTCAGATATATGTATCTATCGAAAGCCATCGAACCTGCGATCCTAGAATGTTTTCCATATGCACCCTTTACCTATTTGCTAGTTTTGTACCGATCAGGAATCCATAAGTCTCTTCAATCGCATGGCGACTTTCCCACCGTTTCCAATCACCGTCTGTACCTGTCACGGCTGAATGGCGCGTGGGAGAACTGGGCGCACCCAGCGTCGCTGTGAGGAGGGGCCAGCGATTCATCCAGGAGCCGACGCTCCGTGGCGCCGCCGGAAACGTCATTATATCGCCGCCGCCGCCGCCAACGCCGGAAGATGGATAAACAGTTCGCACGCGGCCACGCCGGTTTCTCAGCAATCTCGGCGTGGTCCTCCGCTTCGGGTAATTTGTCAGCTGTCGAGACAATAATCACATACGCGTGGTCGGCAAACGGGCGACAGACGTGCTTACAATGTCCGATGTGTTTCACGTCTTCCGATGGCTGGCCATACAAACTCTCGAATTTGTTTGATTTGGAAGACTGGTGGAATGGACTAGCAAGTTGTTTGGTGAATATTTGCAAAATATTAATACAATATGCTGATGAACGTGATACACACCAATTTGCATATAATTCATTTTTTTGCGCGATATTTGTAAGTAAATGTCAATAATTTATATAGCACTTGATGTTGTGACGTCAGATGGCAATAGTGACCAGCCGTCCAACTGGAAAGCAGGCCGTTTCCGTCGTTTTCCATGGACAATAAATATGATTAATCGTTTTCCCTGCTTTACTGTTCACGCCAAACTCTTCAGACTGTTATGGATATTTATTATGTGCATAATTCAAACACAAGCGGTCGTCTGTATATCCCCCAGAGCACATGTTCGAGGAAGGCTCCGTTTCGGCTGAGGCACGCACGGCTCTGCCCTCCGCCTCAGACTTACCACTGAGCTGGCACATGTCGCCGGGATCACACATACTGCAGCTCCCACGGCTCTCTTTAGTTGTTTCCAGGTCTTTAGATTATTCTTGAACATCTGTTCTTTCAGGTACACCACAGGAAGTGCATACACACCTAGTCAGGAGAGCTCAGATCCGGTGACTGTTCTCACTGAAACGCAGCCCGAGAAACCACTTGCAAAATGCGGCGGTGTCCTCAGTATTCTTCTGAGATAGCTTCTGTCGGGTCCAGAGCTTGTAGGAATATAAATTAGATCTTCCCTCAGGATCTGTTTGGCTGCAGCGATCCGTTAAAATGCATTCTGAACTACCGTTAGGATTGTTGATTTGGTCGCCAGGTAGAATTAGGTACACAACTTAAGTTTATGCTTGTTTCTGAAAAGCCACGTGATTTAAAATTAAATGAGATCTGGTTAAATTATCCGTTCCACGTGCTTTAATTTGCGTGCGATAAGTATGCTGTATATTTTCTGTTGGACCTCCATATTAAAAAGAAATGTGTCAACCGAGCCGCCTAAGACTACCTCAAGTAACTTTGGTCACCTGAACTATTGCCATCTGACGTCACGACCAATCAGAGAGCAGACTTATAAATTTCGTTTTTTTTTAAACAGATAATCCGGTGGCATTGATAGTAAAGTGACAATATATAAATATTGATTTATGTATTTGCTTTTCATCAAATACATCAAAGTAGTGGGTTAGATAACCTGCACTAGTCCATTATATCAGCCTTCCGAATTGCATGCATATCGATCCGACGAGTTGATTAATTGTGTAGGACTTCAGCATTGCCCCTTTCACTCAAACAGCTTATCTGCAGGTCTGGATTCGTCCATAAACAGTAACACTACCCATGCATGGGAGGGAGTCGCCTCCCGTGAGCGTCAGCAGAAGCGACATCATGCCTGCCACCTGGCGGCGGACGCAGTAAGCTGGCGGAGTGGGATGGGCCCGAGCAGCAGCCGTTCACACCGGAACAAACCACTGACAGCATAGCTCCATATCAGTGAAGCCAGGAGCACTGGGGCGTGAACCGACCTCCTGCCCCCTGCAGTGTTCCGATGGCGCTCCCGCTCAAACTATCCATTATACTTACCACCGGGAACGCATTACTTTGACTGGTATTGTGAACAATATGAATATTAATCAAATGTGTTGCTCTGGGGAAACTGTGTCCGCGATTGGTCAACACTGAACAGGTGCGGCAATGAATGTGTATTGTTTAAAATCACGTGTTGATGCATGGGACTGAATGTGCGCAATATAACATTGTTGTTGTTTATGTGTATGACTCACAACGACACGGTAAAGAGAGAATGAGAAACAAGATATCGGATAAGACCAGCGATGCCTGTACACACATTGACATTGGACCAATACTCGTCGGTGGAATAATACACATTATTATTATCTTTGCTGTTAGTGCTCATTTCCAAAACAACTCCGTGTGTTAGATAACATGGACCCTGCTTGCATTGTCATGCGAAGTTATAGATATCTGTTACAACATGCTGGCAGCTGATGACATTTAATGACTTGGTACCACGCACAGTTCGTCACATGTGCCGAATCACGGACTGGTCAGCGATCTGGTACACGTTGTCCAGCTGTCTGACCCCGTCACGAGACTCCACGGCAAATCACGGCGTCATTCACCGTGACACGCTGACTCGTGTTTCACGAGCTATTTCGGGACTCGCACTATTAACTGAAATGCTAAAATGCGATCATTATGCATTGCATAGTCGGTATTGGAAACGTGATATATAAATAGCGAAAGGGAAATGAGTTTTACTCTTCATATATATATATTTTTTTAATTCGAGTATTCCCAGATATATTCACGGGAACGCGAATGACGTTTCACTATATGATACCGCATAACGCATCAATCCATCGATTTCGGCGATAAGTATTTTCAACTTATTTTGTTGAACATGCCACTAGTTGAAACGAATGTTTCGACTGCAGTGCTGGGATGTTTCAGTGGAAACGCGCCATTGAATGCATCTGCTGGATTCCTTTAAATGGTCATCTTTATGTTATTGGCCCCAAAGTAGTCTTATTTTCGTGTTTCATCATTTTAGCTGGTATATTTATTTTTGGAACTTAAGGTATTAAAAATAACAACAAAACGTGATCATTATTATCATTTTTGACTTGAAGTAATGCAACAAACTCCACGGGAAGTCCAATCCAATGTCTTAAGAACAAACTGCAATAAGTAATTTCCAATATAATAATATCGTTTCAGTTATTCAAGCTTAAGCCAACTTGTTAAATTATAAATATATGACAACCGTGCATCGGTTACATGATACCTCTGAAAACTGATATGTATTTGTTCAAACACTCGTTTTACTCACGTAACGCATCTCAAATTGTACAATAACATACAATATCGTCCAAAAAGTGTGTGCATTTAACTTGGATATCCAGATTCTTTTGTTTTTCATTCGCTAGCAAAATTGTATCAACATTTTTTTCTTCTAATTTCACCTTTTCACTTATTTCAGTCATTTGATCATAAAATAAAGGCACCGCTAACATAGATAACACGTGCTGCTTGTCTACCAATGAACTATTCGTGGTTTACAAATTTAGGGAGAAAACAAAACAAGGCCCTTTAACAACTGCGGTGCGTTGCGGAAAAAAACTGCGGTGTACAAATGCACTGTAGACAGTAGTTGCAGTAGTTATTGTAATCATAAACGAGCTAAGAATATCCGAAGGAGCGAAGAAATTAACTTCGTTGTTCTTGTGACTTTTTGAGACAGAAAACGTATTCATTGAAACAACCAACCTCCACTTTTCCACCTAGGACAACATCATGGAAGACGAAGATGAGGTAGGTCCGATTTGATCATCGCTTATTTTGTGTGTAAGAACTTGCAATAGGTCATATGTAGGTATGCTGAAATGCTTTGTGCATTGATTTAATTGAATTCCGATCAATCTTGTGCAACTTGTTGACGCATCAAATGAGCCAACTGAATGTTTAATGCGAATTAGGCTAAGACAGATAAGCTCAGAGCCTCAGGTCGCCAATAACTGAAGTCATTAATTCATCTAAAATCGACGAACATCGAGTGAAAATCCAATTAAAATTATATATACAGCTGTAAAGCGGATATCCATTTTCGCACACGCATTTATTTCACTATAGATGAAGTATCGTTCGGCATGTTTGTAGGTAATGATAGGATCTAAGATGTCTGTCGGAGTGGCTGATGTGGAATCAGTCCACACCTCGCCTTCCGCGGAAGCAGACGACAGGCCTGGCGGAATGGGAAGCGACATCGCTGCAGATGATGATGAGGAACAGCCGAAACCCAGCAAACAAGACACGGTCGACATCGAGCTCGACTATGAAGACATGGAAATGGAGTTCGAGGAGGTGAGACCAAGTGCAGTTCGAGTGTGAGTGGCTGGGACATGTTATTAACATGTAGGAAAGGAAATGTGCATTGCCAAAGATTGTCTATTGAACAGTGAACTACTGATGTGCAAGTTGCAGTTGTGGTTAACGTTGTCATATGTAAAGTCATGCCATAGCAACGTTACGTTATCGTTTTTTGGGTTTAACAAAGCTCCATAATTTTGTATTTGTATCAGACAAGAAAAACACAAATCTCACATTTCCGCATTTGCACATAATATATTTTACCAAGACGTATTTAACCATAGCTTTTCATAATATTACGTCAGCATGATTTATTAAGAGATTGGCTTTGTTTTTGTGATTTGGGATCAGGTGGACAAATTGTGAAGCATGATTGAGTAATTTTCCGCGAGGGCGAACCATGCCATCAATATTAAGGCCCAATCCAGCACCAGTAACCGTCCAGCAGTTACCGTAGTTACAGTTACTACAGTTACAATTACATTTACAGCAGTTACAGTTACCAGTTACCGTGCCTGCATTAGTTGTTCCTGAATAATATTTGTGCTGGCTCCCGATTTCACTTTCACCTTTGCTTAGCTAGCATAACGCCCAAATTAATATAAGTTTTTAACTTGTAAGGTAAATCAACTAAAGTTGTTAACCTTAGTTTTATATCCTATTATGTATGGCGGATATGTGTGAATATCTGAGTCACTCAGATATACTGACTGAAGAAGCAAGGGTTTCTGAAGACAATTTGTCTTAGCTTTGTTTTCCTTACTGTACTGTGTACTGTAATGTAAACTAAGCAAATAATTTACCGGCTTAAACGAGACTTAATCCGCGCCGTGCCGGGGAGTGCCGGGTTTCGCCACCCACTGAGTTTTTTTGATAATAGTGGAAAACGGCGGCGCTCCGCCCCGCCGTTTTTGGCACAGCTGTTCGAGCATCGAATACTCACATTGTGTGAAATTCTTGATCTCGGGACATTTCAGGTCAGGTCAACAGGCTAGGTCACGTGACCTCACCTCCAAAAACGTTTGCGGTCGTACCACAGCCACAATTTTTGGTCGATCGGTTTCAAACTTACTAGATTTTGTTAGGTTATAAGAACATACAATTTTTATATCTCGGATTTTTATATCGGTGATCTAAGGTCAAGTCTATCACGTGACCTCCCCATTGTAAGTCAACGGGAACATTTGCAAATGCTTCCTATTCAGCAAATATGCATCAGGTCAGGCCAATTATTTCAGGACCATGCAATTATAGGCCATTCTTGATGACAACCCAGGTATAAGTTTTGCTCCGTGACCATGCCAAGGTCATCTGATTTCATCTGAGGTCACCAACACGTTTTTTGTCAAAACTTTTGATTGAATAAAGATACAGATGTGAGACTGATACCACTGAGTTTATTTCGTCGAGCCGCTTCCGAATATATGCATTGTGATCCACCTGGACTGCCATATGACCTTGGAAACCTTGACATGAAGTCAAATTTTGAATTTGACCTAAGCCACTTGCAATGGATATTGCGCCTTTTGTATTATATTATATATTATATATTATTATGCATATTGCGTTGAAGCGCCTTGACGAGAAAAAGAAATACGATGACGTTATCATTATCGCCGTATCTTGATTACATAAAAGCTGATGATAAAGCAAAAGCTTGATAAATATAAAGCTGAAAAGCTGTTTTGCCCAAAATAGCCTTGTTAGGCTTTGGTGACCTGAAGCCTAAACTATTGACCTGTGCTAAAATTTGAGGACATAAATGATATTTCATTTTTCAAGAGCTTTCGATCATCTTTCCGTTTGTTCCTAGCTATCATAGTTCCTGAGATATCTGGGGTTTCTTGAGCAAAGTCCTATACTTGGCAAATCTGATCTTTGATGACCTCTGGACAGCCTCAATATTGACCTGAGCCAAAAAAGGACCAAAATAGTTTCGACATGATTTTTGACGAACTATCGAATGGTGTTTTGGTTTTATTTCGCCTACTTTCCATAGGAGCCCAAATAGAAAAGGGCGTTCAGATGCCCCTCCCCCCCCCCCCCCCGGCATGGCGAAGGTGGCGCTGAGCACCGGCACGGCGCGGGTTAAATGAATTGCGTAAAAACTAGTTTAATGAAAATTAATGAACATATTTGCAGTCATGAAGCTTCTGTTCAACTCAGAGACTAAATTCATTGAAAGGATATACTGGCGCGATACACAATGCTACCGAGTGCTATTTCCAGTGTAACTTTAATCTGTTTTTCTTAAGAGGTAGAGATTACCGCTCTAAAGTGCTCCAACAAAAAACACACTACTCGCTCTGTAATGAGGAAAATGCCACCAAGATGGATCTATAACTGCCCATAGAACCGTTACCAATCGTAAATAACATCCAATGGCGATATATAATACCAATCACCCCGTCTCTTCGTGTCTGCTACCGCTGCAGGTACTCCAGGAGCTGTCGGCCGACCCATCGCTGGAGAAGTTTCAGGCAGAGTACCGCAAGGTGCACGGTGCGCTGCAGCGCTCCCATCAGAACGAACGCCGCCTGATGGACAAGTACCGCGATCTGCAGGCTGAGATCGCTGCCCACTCGGCCGAGATGGCCACAGCACTCAAACTGGCAGCAGAAGATAAACAGGCCATCGAGGCGCTCAAAAGGGTCAGCAGCGGGTGGGGTGATGGGGAGAGGGGGCCAGCGAGGCGCTCCAAAGGGTCAGCAGCGGGTGGGGTTATAGGGAGAGGGGGCCATCGAGGCGCTCAAAAGGGTCAGCAGGTGTGGGGTGATAGGGAGAGGGGGCCAGCGAGGCGCTCAAAAGGGTCAGCAGCGGGTGGGGTGATAGGGATAAGGGACCAGCGAGGCGCTCAAAAGGGTCAGCAGGTGTGGGGTTATAGGGAGAAGGGCCATCGAGGTGCCCAAAAGGGTCAGCAGGGGTGGGGTGATAGGGAGAAGGGCCATCGAGGCGTTCAAAAGGGTCAGCAGCGGGTGGGGCTATAGGGAGAGGGGACCATGGAGGCGCTCAAAAGGGTCAGCAGGGGTGGGGTGATAGGGAGAAAGGCCATCGAGGCGCTCAAAGGGGTCAGCAGCGGGTGGGGCTATAGGGAGAGGGGACCATGGAGGCGCTCAAAAGGGTCAGCAGGTGTGGGATGATAGGGATAAAGGACCAGCGAGGAGCTCAAAAGGGTCAGAAGGTGTGGGGTGATAGGGAGAAGGGACCAGCGAGGCGCTCAAAAGGGTCAGCAGGTGTGGTGTGATAGGGATAAGGGACCATCGAGGCGCTCAAAAGGGTCAGCAGTGGGTGGGGTGATAGGGATAAGTGACCATCGAGGCGCTCAAAAGGGTCAGCAGGTGTGGGGTGATAGGGAGAAGGGCCATCGAGGCGCTCAAAAGGGTCAGCATGTGTGGGGTGATAGGGATAAGGGACCATCGAGGCGCTCAAAAGGGTCAGCAGCGGGTGGGGTGATAGGGATAAGGGCCATCGAGGCGCTCAAAAGGGTCAGCAGCGGGTGGGGTTATAGGAAGAAGGGCCATCGAGGTGCTCAAAAGGGTCAGCAGCGGGTGGGGTTATAGGGAGAAGGCTATCGAGGTGCTCAAAGGGTCAGCAGTGGGTGGGGTTATAGGGAGAAGGCCATCAAGGTGCTCAAAGGGTCAGCAGCGGGTGGGGTTATAGGGAGAAGGGCCATCGAGGTGCTCAAAAGGGTCAGCAGCGGGTGGGGTTATAGGGAGAAGGCCATCGAGGTGGTCAAAAGGGTCAGCAGGTGTGGGGTGATAGGGAAAAGGGCCATGGAGGCGCTCAAAAGGGTCAGCAGGTGTGGGGTGATAGGGAGAAGGGACCAGAGAGGCGCTCAAAAGGGTCAGCAGGTGTGGGGTGATAGGGAGAGGGGACCATGGAGGCGCTCAAAAGGGTCAGCAGTGGGTGGGGTGATAGGGAGAAGGGCCATCGAGGCGCTCAAAAGGGTCAGCAGGTGTGGGGTTATATGGAGAAGGGCCATCGAGGCGCTCAAAAGGGTCAGCAGCGGGTGGGGTTATATGGAGAAGGGCCATCGAGGTGCTCAAAAGGGTCAGCAGTGGGTGGGGTTATAGGGAGAAGGGCCATCGAGGTGCTCAAAAGGGTCAACAGGTGTGGGGTGATAGGGAGAAGGGCCATCGAGGTGCTCAAAAGGGTCAGCAGCGGGTGGGGTTATAGAGAGAAGGGTCATCGAGGTGCTCAAAAGGGTCAGCAGCGGGTGGGGTTATAGAGGAGAGAAGGGCCATCGAGGTGCTCAAAAGGGTCAGCAGCGGGTGGGGTTATAGGGAGAAGGCCATCGAGATGCTCAAAGGGTCAGCAGCGGGTGGGGTTATAGAGAGAAGGGCCATCGAGGTGCTCAAAAGGGTCAGCAGCGGGTGGCGTGATAGGGAGAAGGGCCCATGGAGGCGCTCAAAAGGGTCAGTCAGGCTCAGGAGAAGCGGGGCGATGCGAAGGAGGGGACCATCGACTCCCCCAAGAGGCTAAGAGAGGGCTGGGTGACGGGGAGATGGATTGTAAAGAATACTGACGATGTGCCCCTCACTCATTGCCTGGATATATATGCTCTTTTACCGATGCATCGAATTTCGCTCTCTGATAATTTAAAATCAGTTATATATGATATGGCATGGTGACTGGTATGCTTGGAATATCACTAGTTGCGAGCAGCATTGATTTGGGTCTGGTGCTCCACGAGTGTGTACCAGTGAATATGCAGTCGCCAACATCATCAATTCCGGCCCGAGTGCCTACCCTTCACTCTGACGCTGCCGACCCTGCCGACCATAATAACACAGGAGGTGGAGAAGGCCTGGAAAATGGTGGACATGGCGCACGACCGGGAACAGGAGGTCAAGGAGACGATGGAGTCTCTGCAGGCGGAGATAGACCACATGCATCAGTTGGCCGGGCAGAGCGAACAGATCTCCTCCGAGCAGCACGAGACGTAAGAACCGCCGTTCACTCGGTACTCATAGGGTCCTATAAAAAACGAGGGTCATACGCCATTCTTAGAGTGGGTGCTATCACTGGCGGATCCAGGGGCGGCAGGGGCAACCTCCCCCTCCCACGCTCGAGGGGGCGGCAATAGAAATTACCCCCCCCCCCCAATCCGCTGAAAGTGGCGATGAAAAATGGGTACCGAATGCGAAAAAAAAACTTTTTGCGAACAAAAAAATCGTATTTTTTCCTCGTTCGTGTTTCCTCCATTTTGTAGCATTTTGGTAGCAGGAAGGGAAGTGGCGCGTGCATATTAGGAAATGTCGAATACAAAATCCAGACTCATCATACTTAAGTAGCCATAAGTCGGCCAAAACTAAAGATATTGCTTTGAAATTCGGTTTGGGTATTGTCTATACTTCGTTCTCCAATATATATTCCGGTTTTTCAATATGTTTGGAAATTTAGATTTTGTGGATTTTTTCTCTCCATTTTTTTCTTCATAAAATCATATCAAATATCAAATCATATGAAAAAGCCGGAATATATATTGGAGAACGATGGACGATGCCCAAACCAAATGTCAAAGCAATATCTTGAGTGTTGACTGACTTATGGCTCCCGCACAATTTCTGCGTACGGTACGTAGAAATTCACAAAGGACCAGGTCATTGCCTTGAGAGGCGCCACCCGATCGACAGGGGGCGCCACCAATATTGGCGAAATTTTGCAGGGGGCGCCTTTCCTTCCGCACCGTGTGGAAGGAGAGTTACTGGCCGGAGGGGCGTCGTCACTAGTCGGAGAGGCGCCGTCACTCGCCGGAGGGGTGTGGTCACTGGCCGGATGAGCGCCGTCACTGGCCGGAGAGGCGCCGTCACTCGCCGGAGGGACGTGGTCACTGGCCGGAGGGGCGCCGTCACTCGCCGGAGGGACGTGGTCACTGGCCGGAGGGGCGCTGTCACTGGCCGGAGAGGCGCCGTCACTCGCCGGAGGGACGTGGTCACTGGCCGGGGGCGCCGTCACTGGCCGCGAGAGTGCCGTCACTGGCCGGGGGAGCGTCCTCACTGGCCGGAGTGGCGCCGTCACTGGCCAGAGGGGCGTCGTGACTGATCGGAGGGGCGCCAGCTTTGCATGGGCGCCTCGGGTCCAAAGGACCAGGCCATGACCTGCATGACCTGATACTCGATACGCCACTGTCCCTAAGTATGATGGGTCTTGACTTTGTATTAGACATTTCCAAATATGCGTGGCGCGTCTGGCGCTATTTTCGATCTGGAGCGGTTCCTACAACCAACGTAAGTTAAAAAACGTCGCGTTTTGGCGCCAAAGTTTATAGCGCTGAATAGCGTGCGTGGAACGCATTTCGACAGTATTTGAGGAATTGTGACTGAGACATGAGTATTGTTGTTTTCCTTTTCCTTGTAAACATATAGCCAAATAAAATTCACACTTTGTGAATGTGTAGGTAAAGTTAATATTTGTCATTGTCAAGGTCATTTTAAATTACTATAGCTTGGGATGGCTACTTTGGCCTCAGGTCCTATCCAGATTCAAGTAATTTCAGGTACACATTTTTAATCTGACACCCATTTTGCACCATGCTTAGGTACCTATCCCGGTGCATTGTATGGGTGCTATGAGTAGAGGTCTCACAATTTTTTAACATTTCCAACTAGTCAAGATCAGACTCAGCATGAACTCAGCTACAAAAATGTTTGAAAGCGACTGAAGAGGTAAAATCGGGTTTGTCTGTTTTTACCACTGGCGGATCCAGGGGGTGGGGGGGGGGGCATTAGGGGTAAATGCCCCCCACAGGAACATGGCGGACATTCAATACAAGGATGTCCCCCGCCCCGCGTGTTCCTACATTGGTTGTAAGAAGTGATAATTAGGAAGAAGAAAAAAAATCCCCTCCGATCAATGACTTTCGCTTTGAGGACCCGACCCCCCGACCCCCGCTCAACGACTTTTTCGCGCTGACGACCCGACTCCACCCCCAACAACTTTTCGTTGATAAAGTGGAGCGCGAAATTTTAGCTGCCCCCCCTCATTCTCGAACACTAGATCCACCAGTGATCATGCTATCTGTTCCGCCGTTGCCAATGGCCTCTTAGTATGTGTGCCGTATGATGATAGACGTTCTGACTATCACGAACATCGCTAGTGATGTCTCGGGAGGAGCGAGCTGACCGCAGCTGCACAGTTGTTCACATCTATCGCGCAGTCGAACTGGAACATATGCCCTTACCAGGCCCACGCATATCATCGCTTGTTAGCGTGGAGTCGGTGATACTTCCATATCACTGTTCGTAACACAAATGGAGGAGCTATGCCAAATTGGAATCATTGTCGAGCAAAATGGAGAAATTGTGACAAATTATGACCGTTGTCCACCAGGATGGAGCAGCTGTCTGATACGAAGGCCGACCTGACCCGGGAGCGGAGCGAGACGCTGGCGGAGGTGAGCCGTCTGCGTAGCCAGCTGGACCGCGCCATGGCCTGCCAGGACGTCACAGAGAAGCAGAGGCTCGACACAGAGGTCCGGCTGCAGAACATGACGGAGGAGATGCAGGTCAGTCTGCTGTACGTCCAGTGGGGCTGTGACGCCGCACGGGATAGAGAGCCAGGGCGCATTATCGGTTATGCGATTGCGAACAAAGTGAAGCTTTGCAACAATGTGCTGCTTTGAGTGTTCCGTGCAAGTGAGAAAGTGACTGATGTAAACACATTTTAAGCATACGATTTGTTGTTAGTTATATGACAACAATATTCCCTCTTCAGCTTGTCAAAACGTTGAATTCACAAGGCTATTTTACAGTTAGAGCATAAGTAAATGTCAGAAATTCACGAAGACATTTCTAACTTATCTGCGAATCGATCTGACCTACGACGATTCACTGGCGGATCCATCCTCCCAATATGGGGGGAGGGGGTAATTTCACTGGGGTCCTTCCGGGTCTTGAGCCCCAGGGGACTCCATATGACCTAAAAGGTACCCCTTTTTTACCCTTTTGCGGACTTGGGTTCAGGGTTGGTCACATTGTTCTGGTATTCTAATCCACAGACCGCAATAGACCGTTTCAAATAACAAGGTAATGCAAATTTATTGTTA
>JAXIVJ010014190.1:0-10000 GCA_036785665.1 Chirona hameri | reverse complement strand
AGCCCCTAAGCCTGTCTAACACGAGACAGGGCTTAGTTACCTATGCACGTAACAATACAGAATATATAAGGCAGCATCAAAAAGGCGAAAAGTTGCTATCGCCTTTGTTTTTTAAAAGAAACTTCTCGTCAGCTTCACGTACTAAAGTTATGTGCTTAATGATAAATGATTGTGCTAAATAAAACTTTAAATAGCAATTAGTCGCGTCATATTCATTAGTGACGCGAATCATGCTGAGTTAGTATCAATCTTTAATACCTATATGCTATCAAAGTAATTATTCCATCCAAAGTTGCTTTATTGCCAGCAACTGGAATTATACAGGGTCTCAACTTATTCAAACGAGAGTCAAAAGAGGGTTTTGAATCGCTTTCACAATTAAAGCAACTGAAGTTCAGTTTCGATTCGTGTCATCATCCTGATCAGATTGTCCACGGCAGGAGAATACAGACACAGATGGACCAGATTAATGAAACAGATGGAGAACACCAATTTGGTGGTGAAAGAGCAAAAGGTCAGTGACATGCTTTCCCACCAACACCTTAAGCAAATATATGTAGAAAACATCGAACTGGATTTGGCACCAGCTTTAGCAGTCTCTCATGCAGGGCGACCAAATTTCTGTTCAACTACCTTATGATTTCTAAAGAATATGGCAAGTTCGTTTCAGTTAACCCTCGCCCTACGGGAGCTTTTTTCACCTTCGCCTACGGGGAGGGGCTGACAGGCTCCCTTGTTAACTTCCAAACCAAGCAACTTAGAGCAATGCAGTAAGAACCAGCATGTTGCTTGTCATGAGAAATCTACAATTTGCGATTTTTAGGTTACAGATCAACGGGTGACCTTCAGGTCAAGTGAATGACCTCGGGTCGACTACGTCCAGAACAGCGATTTTGCTGTCAGAAAACTCAAAATCTAGTAAATTGATAAATGTAAATAAAAAGGCATGTTCCTATACCAGTTTTGTCTCTGAAATACAGAAAGGGTAATAATTTGTTCGTGTCTTGTCATTAAAAAGTCCAAAGACGTTATTTGAGAGAAAAAAATGACGTCATGAATTTTCTTACACTTAGGGAGCCATCACTCAGTCAAAAATAGAGATATTGCTTTGAAATTTGGTTTGGGTATTTTCCATACTCAGTTCTCTTACATATATTCCGTTTTTTTAACATCTTTGAAAATCTTGATTTTGTGGTGATTTTTCCGAAACAAGAAGTTTGTTTTTATTTTAGGAGTCAAAAACCCAAAAATTCAAAACCCTAGATTGCATTTTAAAGAGAATCTTATTTTGTATCTTTGGTGAATTGCGTTTTGCAATTTGCTTCAAAACTCTGTTTTCTACGATTTTTCCAATATTTATCGTTTGTACACTAACATGACATCAAAACATCATTATCTCCCAAAAGTTTTACCAATTTCAATTAAATTTGTACAGCATGCGTATAATTGTTGTAACTCAGATATAGAAATTTCAGCAAGATACGCCGCATGTGTTAAAAAGTTATTTAAGAAAAACCTCAGGTGGGGCTGTCAACCCCCCCCCCCCCGTAGGGCGAGGGTTTTAAAGTAAATCAGTACTTGTGCTGTGACCCCGTCTAACGGTTTTTGACACATGGCTCCAAACTAACCTAAAGACCTACATCGTCATCAGCTGCTAAGGTGCAGCACCTGGTCTCTCACACAAATCTATGCGTCCCCCCCCCCCCCCATATTCTGGGCAGCTGATGAACGAGAACGTGGTACGTGAGGCGGAGCAGATGGCGAGCAGCAGCAGCGCTGCAGCAGGCTACGAGGCGGCCCTGCTGACCATCGACCAGCTGACGCAGCACAACCGACAGACCATGCAGGAGACCAAGTACAGTGCATACAGGCAATGGCGGCGTCACATTCGAAGCTGGGGGGGGGGACATACGCATTCGTAAGTCGATTATTTCCATGCAACGCCCATAGGCGTAATGTTTCAAATCCCAAACTTGGGGGGAGGGAGGGCGTCCTGTTGGGGGGGGGGGGAGAGACACCTATGCATGCAGGCCGTCAGCAAGCTCAAGGTTGCTGGAAGACTATGCGCATCGTCTTGCTTCTCTCCCGCGGAGACCAGAGAGAAGTTTTCGGCTACTGCGGAACCCTGCCCTCGCTCCACTCATTTGGAGACGAGGATTTGTTAGCAGCTGGGTTGACGTCACGACCCTCCCCTTTCGCTTCTCTCAGGAGCGTGAGGAGGAATGCGCTCGACTGAACCAGGAGACACTGACCTGACGCGCATGCGCGACTCGCTGACGAGGAAGCTGCGCTCGGCGAGCAGCAGCGAGAAGAGATTGAGGCGCAGCGGGGAGAACACAGTGATCAAGGTCCGGAGGTTGGAGAGGGAGCTGGACTCCATGCGGCGCGCTATGGAAGCTGAGAAGAGGATGCTGGACGCTCTGAGGCACGAGAGGGCGCTGCTGCAAAAAGAGCATCCTCAAGGCGCAAGGTAAGGTAGCACCGGCTGGTTAATGTTAGTATAGGAATTAGGTTTGTTGTAGACTTGAGAACAGCTCATCCGCACCTGGTGCCTTTAAAGTCTAGCGATGCAACAACACATACAGCAGGTTGTAGGGGGTCTCTATTATATTTATGCGAAGTTTATTTTGTGTGCTCTTCTATTTTAAGTAAATTTATTTGGAGTTATTACTTCGTAATGAGTAATTACGTTAGAAATAACATTTGACATTTACGTTTGACATGACATTAGTCAGACATTTACGTTAGGACATGCTCTTTATCGGCAATGTGTTTTTTCAAATCTCTGTACGAATATTGTGTGATCGTATCTATTTTCTTTCTCCAGCTGAGAGCAAGGTTCATGACAACACTCTGAAGGTTCATGATCAGGCCCGAAGAAGCGCCTGGAGCACGAGGGCAGCTACTGCGACAGAACATACTCAAACAGAGTTCATTGTGGCGCAAATGCAAAGGGAACGCGAAAGGTAAATGCGACAAACATTATTTGTTGTTTGGTTGGTGTTTCATCCTTCATTAGTGACTATTGCCCAAACAATGAATGTCATTTGGTTGAGTTCGATTGAGCGTACGTAATAGTTTGATTGAGCATACATATTGAGGCATCATATTGAGTACCTACCACTCGTATATGCAGGCATGAGCATGGTGCATGACAAAAAATCTCAACATTTAAAACTATGTTATTATAAAGTTAACAATCGGGCCTGCGTTGTCCGATAGCATTAATGTGATAAAACAAATAAGATAAACTTTCTTCTAACCTTTTTGTTCCGTTTTCCGTTTTGTCGTTTTGACTTAAACTGCCGTTAAACATTTTCGTGTATACTTGATGCTTGTCTGCATAATAATTTTGTTTCGGGAAAATATAAATTACCCCAAAATGTGATTAATATACATCATAACTCATTCCAAGGTGCATCTTAGATTCTGCCGGCCTAACAGAAATAATATAAAAATCACTGGAGTCGTTAAATTAAAAGAGCAGGAAGATATTCGAAATTGAAGAAGCGAGTGGCCGAAATCAGAGAGCCGACTAAAGCAACAACAGAGCCTGTACGAAGCCGTCAGGAGTGATCGTAACCTCTACAGTAAAAACCTGATCGAGTCGCAGGTGAGACATTGTAATCCGTTCTACCGACAAATGCGTATTGCCTAATGTCACAGGTTAATGTAACATGGTGCGGATAATTAAATTAGTAAAGTAATAAATTAATATAGCGATGATGAATACATGAAATGATGGTGCGTTAATTAATATGTTACCTGGCTGCATAGTACAACAGTCGGAAACACCCATGGATCAGCATTTATCCTTGTGTTTGATTATAGAAGTCAGCAAGAAGTTTCATTTATTTCAGCATGAGGTCACCGAGATGAACCGGAAATTCAAAATGTTGTGCATCAGATAAACCAACTGAAGGAAGAAACTGCTGCTCGGGAGACGCTGCTGGTCAAAGACAGCAAGGTATGCTTCTGGCCAGTCATTTGAATGTACCTATATAGCATTGCTGTATCTAGTAAACGACTATTATATATCACTAGTTCAACTTGAAACAAAGACATCCAGTTCGACCAAATGCAATTCCTTTCGAGGGTTCAAATGATGTCAGGGAGACATCCACGGATAGAGTTTACCTCCCCAATCCGTATTAGGTCGCAGTACACCCTTCACACGGGCGTCGGCTTCCGGCTCACACGAGCCGCCTGGCCAATCTTCAACCAGTGCCGCTCTTGCTCTCCTTGGTGAGCCAGGAGCTGGCACCCGAGTTCAGGGTACGCGCCGCGACTAATAAGGGTTGGCAAGTAATCCCTGTCCGCAGAGGTCTCCCTGACAAAGGTCAGTATCAGCGACAACGCACAGGCTACCTTAGTCCACGACAGGATTGGACGGAGTTTGTTCTTCCTTTCGGTCGCGTAACATCTGCCCTGCTAAACTATGTTGATGAACACAAGCTTGGTGATCGGGTGGTGAGAATTACGACCCCATCGGTTACGATACTACCTGCTTTGTTAGAGCTGCTCCGAGTGCGGAAAGATAAGGAGACCTTGATTGGGGAGCTGGAAGAACAGAGAGTGACCATGGCAAGTCTGAAGACGAGAATCATCCGTATGGAAATGGAGCATCAAAGCTCACTAAGGTACATGTTCCTATGCACTTTTACTTCACCAATACAGCACTGATTTGGATTAAATTTCTGTGCCCGTTCATTTGATGATTTACGTGACATTGTTTTAACTTATTTACAGCAGCAGGTGGTACCATCTGACGCCAACCCCTTGATTAAGATTCAAGTCGACACATCTACAGACAATCTCTGTATCCTTGAAATGGCTTGTTATTTATCATAATTTGATCAGTATAGAACACGTCACGGCATTTCTAGCCCTCCTCTGACCGCCGAGTTTCTCACTCGGCTCACCGCTGGCCCGCCGCAGGTGCTGGCCGACGGAGAGACGGAGCTGAACAAGCAGCGGAAGGACATGAACCAGATTATGACGGAGCGGGACATACTCGGCACCCAGCTGGTGCGTCGGAACGACGAGCTGGCGCTGCTCTATGAGAAGATCCGCATTCAGCAGAGTACGCTGAGCAAGGGCGAGCAGCAGTACCGGACAGGAGCAACGACATCCGACTACTCAAACTGGAGATCAAGAGCTCAGGTGATATAACAAAGTAGCAATGAGTTTCACACTTCGGTGGCATCTTATGGAACGGTTATCACGATCAGACTATCGACAAGGTTCGGACGTCCTCTCATGCTATTCGTACTCCCACGATGCAAAATATGTATTTTCTTCTTCAGAGGCAATTGCAGACGCAAATATGTTGCGTGACAGAGGTACTGAAGGAACATGTACATTTATTTATGTAGCTCACCTACCCGTTAAAAGGTAGGCAGGAGTGCCCATCATTTACCATGTAACCCCTTTACGTTAAATAAAACAATTCTCAGAAGTAAATGAGACAGCAATCAAGTTGGTCACACCACTCCCTGCCTATATTTGTTGTCTGTTTGCAAACCCACCACCGTTTGTTAGTCGCCTTTTTACCCCGGAATCCCTGCGGACAGATAGCGAGGCTAGTAAAGCCGGATGACAACAAAATCAACAAATGTCCGATTGTCGACAATGTCGACAACAGAATCACAACCACCATATGTACCGCAGACGGGAGAAGAGTCTACTGAGCCGCAGTGTGCATAACCTGGAGGACATGCGACGTGAGATGTACCATATGCACCGCGCCCTGCTGAAGGAGCGATCCGTGTGCAAGGCTTTGGAGGATGAGCTGCAGAACCCGCAGAAACGTGCACCGGTGGAGGAGGCTGGAGGTGAGAGAGGAGGTCGATGTCGTGTACGAGGTCGATGAATGATGCTGCAGGGAAGTCGACCTCAATCTAGGTGACTTAGTATTAGAGACGAAGCGAGTACATGAGTATGTAGGCAATGGTGAAGTGATCGCCGATCAGGGAGGTTTATGATAATATCCCATTGTTGGACGTTTTGGTTGTGCTAAGATTTCGTAAGCTTTTAATTAAGTTGAGTAAGTAAATAAGATGAAATAGAATTAAACATACAGATATCAGATACCTAGTGTGTTAAAGTGTTTTTCCAATGATATGTTTAATTAACCCCCGTTATATTTACGGCTGCTACCAGCTCGGCTGAGTGTCAGCATGCTTATTGCCCCGGTTGCACACTATCTACCGAATATAGTAAATATATTTGCTTATTTCTTCTGCATCTCTCAGGGCACCGATCCCGGCACGTATGAGATGGTAGTGAAGGATCCAGACGGCTTCAGAGGAGGCTCCATTCTCCAAAACGCATGACGCCACCAAGAAAGAACTGGAGGTGTGTGGAGCGCGCCCTAGAAAGCGTGCATGCATTTGCTTAAGCAATTGCTTGCTATCAATTGCTTAATCCCTTCTCCTTACTATAACTGCGTTCCCACTGCAGCTTGTATCATTTTCTTCTCCACGCTTTTACTCATCTACGAGATATCCCCCGTGCCCGGTCTCGTTTCGGTTTGCTCTGCCCCTCGTGATTCAAAAACATATGAAAAAACTGTAATCCACGCATGCGCTTACGCGCTCATACCCGGTGTCCACAAAGCCACACAGCTTGAACTTTGAACTATGGACCATGTTGCTGTTACCGATTCAGGAGAAACAGCGCCTGTACTTGGAGCTGAAGCATGTGCTGGCTCGTCAGCCGGGCCCGGATATGGCAGAAAAACCTGTTGTTCTGTCAGGGACACTCTGCGGCAGCGGACACGACAGATGAAGGTAGACGTGTGCTGGTTCATTACAGGCATGGCGTAGGATGAAGGTAGATGTGTTTACTGTGTCGGAGCGATGCAGCCACGCCCCGCACGCCCGGGCTCTATGAGGGTTACGCAGCTAAATGGTGGATGTGCGCACGCATCTATTTCCGTCTGATGACTTACATCCTTCGATCTCCGTCTTCTTCGGAGAGTCTTGGTGTTCTGAGCTGAACATGTATGAGTCACAGATTCCTGGAGTATAAACGAGACATCGACAGGTTGACTGCCGCAACTCGCCCGAGGTCCAAGAAAATTTTTGCAGCCAGGTATGTCCAGGATACCATTTTACAATCTGGTTAATTTATGTATTTAATTATGTGTTGATTCTTATGATTACAATAGAAGCATCTTTGTACGATACCATTGTCCTGCAGTCTGTGGCTGTGCATCTTCTAATAACATCTGTTAATAAGATGATGAATAGTCCGACCTTGGATCTGGTATCAACCATTTATGGTATAAACTAGCCTTCCTAGTTTAAAGTGAATAGCCCTCTTTACATGGGTTTTGTGAATTGAGATAGCAGAATTGTAGCTATAGATATGAAGGAAATCATATGATCACGGTTCGTTATTCCTCAACTCTACTCAACGCTCTGAGCAGATTTTCGAACGAACCCGACATAGCGTATACCAGATGGCTGGGATATACCAGATTTATTTTATAACAGACCAAGTTGGAGTCTTCCGTACAGATGGGCTGGGTTATACAGAAGGCTTATATCAGATCCAAGGTGACTTATTCCCTTTATTAATGAACAGTTAATTAATTACCTTAATCCGTTCAATTCCTATTCGTTTCTTCTTCGACAGAAGGAGCAGCAGAGAGGTCGTTGAAGAGTCCGTGCAGGTGTAGCAGTAATAGTCTGCGTCCTCCCACCCGGACACGGTTCCCGCCATCAGGCTACCACCAGCACCGCTCGTCCAGCCTCCCCCGGAGGGGGCTTCAAGCTGCCGTCACTCGCCGCGCAAGACATAGGTGACGCTACTGGCCCTGGCAGATGGCTATAGATGGCAGCACTGTGTGGGCGCCGGAGCATGTTTGTCGAGCCTTACGAGCTTATCGTGTTCTCGTGTGGCCGTTAAGGGTGGGTCGGTTAATTTTATGCGATTATATGACACTGTATGACTGATCTGATGAGAACTGTCGCAGTTTTAATTGATGACATTGCAATATTGGTGCTCGGTGTGTGACTGTGTGTTCGTGTGTGCTCGAAGTTGATGGGAAATAGTTGCAATATATAGACAATTTTCCATATCCATTTGCAAAGACATCAAGCTTAAACAAAGTGAAACGACTTGGAAACCATTACAGCAGAAGTGAGAGCATCCTTCCTGATTGGATTATTATGTATTTTAATGAGCAAATGAAGGCGGGTACAGGGTGGAAACTTGTAGCTGTCGTTATGTGCATAATTTTTTCTGCGATTTATATAGGCATACTTGACGCACGATCTTATCACTGGCAAATATACGGATGGTAGTGTTAAGCTGCCAAAGGAATGGAAACAGTCAAAGCCCGATCGCTGTCATTACTTATAGACCGGGGATGTTTGATAACGAATAGTTATATAGTTAAGAATTGATCAAAGCTAGTGCTTCCCAACAAAACACGACCTTATCTCAGCGTCAGCTAAATACTGATATGGATAATGTGTGGAGCCCAGCGGTACCGTGTGCGTTTGTATGGCCATTGTGGATTGTAGGCAGCAATACATTTCAAAAACACTTGTTCGCTTGTTTGTGGTGGGCAAGGATAGCGGGGGGGCACTTTCACACGAGCTACATCTTCCCTAGTTTGCAAACCTACTTCAACGAGCTAATGCAGCAATGAAGACGTTTAAATGCTTAAAGGGTCAACTTGAAGTTGTCTTGAAAATTTGGCTATTACGGGGCATTGCGAGCTGAAAAAAAACGAACATGCATTTGTTTGGACCGATATATATTGGGATATCCGTTGAGGAAATGGGTATGTTTTCTCTTCTTCCTTCATGGCCATACAAACTCACGACAATTATAACGTCCATGGCAATATTGGTAGCTTGGATATGGAAACTATTGCACACAATAACGACGGACTTTGGCATATATACGCAGGCTGCTTGTAACGTAAACAACGTTGTGAGGACCCGGAAAAGTTCCGTGCCCCGATCGGGGCACGAAAAAGTGTCTTCTAAAAGGGGGCACCAGTCCTGTTTCGAAAATACTTAGCGTAGCGAGGTAATTTTTTTCAACCACAACCCGTTTTTCGATCTGCTCTACAAATCTGATATCTCAGTTCAAAACCCCATGTTATCAAAGGGTGAACTCTTCTCTTTAACACGTATTATCGTCGATATGGTCGGATCATTGACATCATTACGTGGCTCATCCGTCAGTGATATTTCCGATTTAAACTGAGTACTATGACGCATTATTCATATGTTGCGTTTAACAGATCATAGGGACATTTGTTCAAGTATGGGGACATATACAGGAAAGCTAGTAAAAAACATCAAATCAGCAGTCGGCTTATTTCGATAATAGATATGTATGTACATCTCAACAACCAAGAAACTTGATATAAATAGGTACACAAACACATAATATAAGGCAGGCGATACGTCGACAGATCTCGTACTTTGATAAAAGAATATCAATAGTTGTAGGAATTATGTTTGTTATTCTAGTAAAAGTGGTGTTTGTAGGTAGCTAGAGAGGCTTATAAAATATATATGTCCTTCAGTGCGTGAAATATTCGCCCAATGACACTTGAGTTGAAAGTGTAGAAAGGGCAAATCGGGTCGAGTACATGTAGGGTATCCGAGAAGGGAGAAATACGGGAAAATTGGTGGGATAGAGGTGGGATACGGTATCGGCTAATATGTCACGGTCCGTTCAAAGCCGGGGACTTCCTTGTGATTCTGAGTCCCCTTTATGATCGATCACCGGGCTTTCTGAAATATTGTATCTAAATCACTTTATTTTCTAGCCGTACGTCTGTCTATCCGTCTCTCGTTTGTGTATGTGTCCTCATTGCTTTAGCCACCCGCACAGACCAGACGGCAAGCACCGATGACGGGTGAATTTGCACACACGATAGCCTTCATGATTTGTGACGATCCCACGGCAAAAAATCAAGTAGCTCCGATGCAGGTGTCCGGTCATCAGCACGCGCCGAAGGGGCATGTTT
>JAXIVJ010014189.1:0-35081 GCA_036785665.1 Chirona hameri | reverse complement strand
CAATGCTGCGGAAAGTGAACAGGTTGAAAAGCTGCAAGTCGGTTTTTGGTGACGCGGAAATTAAAATTTACATTGTGCCAAAATGTACCAATGTAATTTTGACGTTATCATTTACCTGGTAGCTCTCGTAGGTCGGAGCCGGAGAGTAGGGTGGCGCGTGTGTGGGACCGTAGGCAAGAGGTGCGTACGTGGTCGAGTGGTAGCTGACAGGAGGGGACGAAGCGGACGCCAGGGCGGTCACGGCCGCCGCCAACTGAGGGACAAAACACATGTGAGGCGAATTATCTTAGTCGAAGTCGTGAGTGATTAGATAAGCATTACATACATTTTGGTTTAATGCAAAGCAATATTTTTCACCACTTTCTACAGACCTTGTTTTTGAATAAATAACTTAGCTTCGTTTTTCGAAGATGCATTTGTGTAATAATAAACAATGTTTCGAAAATATGCCCCCAAAAATAAGTTTAAAAATCCCTCAAATTTGAAACATTCTGGTTTGACACATCACGTTGTTGAACTAGAACCAAATTCAAGTATAATATAAGTATAAGCTGAACTAGCAAACATATTATGCACTCTTCTTTATGTCATCACAAATCAGAATACAGTATTGCTCTATAGCTACTCACCAAGAAACGGAACGCCATGTCTGCTGCTCAGTGAGAGGGATGCTTCTACCGAGCGGGAGCTAGTCGATTCTGCTGTGGGTGAAGTGGTGTCCGCCGCCTTTATACCTGTGTGGGGAGCGGTCTCACCTCGACCCTGAACTGGACCGACAGACGGACGGTGGAGGCCCGCCCCGACAACCGACACTGGAGCGGCTGCTCCGTTCCATTTTCGGCTGCTCCGTTTGGTTTCCCAAAACAGGTATCCCCGGACAGAAAGCATTTGACTGGGAGGTAACCCCTGATGCACCGCTGCAACTTTCTTCAACTCATTTTTGAGGTAATCATTATTTCCTAACAATCTTGAAGTTGAAATAATAACGCCAATATCAACAAGCTGGAAGTAGAGGTAATTGTTGATAATAAAGACCGATATATTTACTGCCAATTCCATGAATAAAAAATATGGGGAAGATACTTCACACAACTGCAAAATTAGCCTCCTTTAAAAGAAGACATTCCAAACATACTGAATCCTATTCAATTCGGACTTTTAAGAAACACAACATGTATTTGCCGATTGTTCGAAATAAGAAATAACAGAAAAAATGAACTAACGGGTGTCTTATACCTGGACCAGGAAACGCATTCGATATCGTATTTATCGAAATACGTTTTGAACGAAAAACACTGCGTGGGAATGAGGTGTCGTTTAAATGACATGATTAATTCGTACCTCAGTAACAGGAATCAAATAGCAAGTATGAATTATATTTACTCTGAAAAACAGGCTGCTGTTCCTGTAGGAATCCTGCAGGGTTCTATTGTAGGTCCTCCATTATTTATATTAGTACCGAGCGGGCATGAAGCGCCCGTGAGGTTTCTCGTCAACTTACTACTAGACAAATTTACATCTAACCCGGCCCGACCCGGCCCGGCACGTCCCGACCCGGCCCGAGCCGGCCATATAGACGCTTTTTGAAAACAACCACAGCTCCGATTGAGATCGGATTTTCGCAACTGGATAAGGACCATCAAATCAATTTGTATTTTGTTATGTTGCTTTCTGATAGGGGTGGTACCACAGCGGTTGGAACACGCAGACGTCGAAATGAACACAAATCACTCTTGATCAAAAATGGCTTGATTTATCTAAGCATTCGTTTTTGTATACGCTAAAGTATGCAGCTGCCAGGACGTATTCCCTTTTGGCGGATCTGAGAAAGGGGATTATGTACAATCTAATAAAACTCAATTTTTATATTGGCCTGCATTGAGGCCTGGCAATTTTTATGGAGGACTAAAAGGACTAAAAGTACTATAGGTTACTACCACGTGTGCTTCAGTACCGTTTCATATTTCAAACCTGTTTTAGCTTTATCAGTGCGCCCTCGCTCGGTCATCGCCCAAAAAGGCGATTTACTTGTATTTAAATGGCCTACAAAATATTTTGAACCTCGCAAATTTATACGTATTTGCCATTGATATAGCTGGGAAGATTAAAGCAAATAACACAAATACGCAATAGTGTTAACACGCGCGTAGGTGACTAGTTTAAACTAAAACTACCTCGCTCAGGGGACATTTTTCCTGTGTTAACTCTCACCTAGCGTGAGTAATCTTTATCACAGATGTTTATGCAAAGGATTGCAATATTTAGTCTTTCTTGAACCAGTTGACAAAAGCTATCACCATGATACCTATAATTTGCATAGGTATAGGTATTTGCATACTCTGTATTTTGCTTGCGCTGATTTAGGAAAAGTGACATAATCAGAGTTTTTATTTCTGTATGTTACAGTTTGGACGTCATGCCAATTCTTCAATAAATATAAGCCTCCGTATTGTGTTGGTATTATCACGCCATTAGTTTCCCCCTTCCTTAAAATTCTTAGACACATTAAATCTTTAGAGAGAGCTGTACTCAAATAGAGGGTAGTTGAACAGCTGAACTTCATGTTGCACTTGAACTCGGTCATCGCTGTTAATGAGTGTCTAATGTTGATCTCAATGTGTTATCTCAGTCAGTTGACCGGCATTGTATAGCCGGTTTTGGTGGACCGATGCCAGTTCCATAGCCACTTTGTAGGTCATCTTCGGTCCAGTGATTGGTGCTTCAGTAACTGAAGCGTCATCCCATTACTACTCAGTACTGAGTTAAATGGAGTCAGGGTCCAGATAATGACACAATGGAAAACAGAGCAGTCGAGCGGGACAGGGAGCAGAGAATCATCAATGTTGACGTAATTTTACGTTCAAACACGGAATTATGTACCTACCTATGAAAGTGAAAACGAAACGTTTAAATTACTTTAGGTAAAGTGTAAACTAAACTTAACTTCATGTAAAAGGTATCGGTCAGAGGCCAATTTCATAAAGCAAAAAAGTTTGTCCTTACAAAGAATTTCTATGTTATTACATATAATTTGTACACATGTTTGTAGTTTGGATTTCACAAAACTCCAGGGCAGTAAATCTCAATTAACTATTTACAAATTAGTTTACAAAGATATTGTTTGTAAAAAATGTTGTGCAGTACACAGTGCACCTTACCGATTGCGCTGTGAGGGGCGCCTCCGCGCGGAGAAACCGCATGGCGATATAATTGCAGCGGTCAACGATATCTTGTACATTGTGCAGTGAACCTTCACCCTTTACGACGTAGGAAAAGGGGCTAGGTTTGGTGAAAAATGGTCGAGAAATTAAACTATCTTTCTTTTAAGAGTAGTTCTGTTGTTATGCTCCACCACCTGGTGAATTGCCTAATTCTGTTTACTCTAATTGCTTGCCAAGATGTATTTTTACGATCAGAGTTTGCATTCCGAGGAAATGTTAATTGAAAGTTAATTCTCCCTACAACGAATTTTATTTTGAATAAAAAAAAACAATGTAAATATTTGTTAAATGAAATTGTTAACAATCACATTATTTGTCATTAGCATCAATTTGAATACAAACGTTCTTGATTTCAAAGTTTCTGCTGTACTAACATTTGTGTTTACAATTTTCTTTACAATCGGTAATTCAGAGGTGGTGAATGTTTGTGAAATGTCTTTTTGTGAGGTTTGCAAAATTGTCTTGTGTTTGTAATCGCAAACATATGTAATTACAACTTCTTTGTGAAATAGACCCCAGGTTGGGAATGATGGTTTCTTCAATGAGTAAATTATGTATAAATGTACAAATTGCACTGCCAAGGGAAGTGTAGCATGTTGTTGATGCACGTGCATTACCAGGATATTGTGAATACAAATGTTTAGTAAAAATGATACGTCACAACGACTGGGCAGTAGCACTTACCAAATGCAGCTTTAGGGCCTGTGTCACTCTCGTATCATTGAATCCCTCTGGCTGTGAAAAGCAGAATAATGTGACTAGGAACGCTTGTGTTACGCGATGCAGACGCGTACTTGCCCGCAGGCGGTTTCAAACATCCTTCAAGGACATTCTGTGTCTGTTTTGCATTGTTTGCCCTCTGTTCTGTTTTGTTACTTGCTATGAGTTGTCGTCTAGAATGAATTATAAAGTTATATTTCATTGTTAAATATAATTTCAGCCTCCAACCTTTCATGTATTGTTGACAATCTACTGTTTTCCATTTTGAGCCTCTACTGTTATTCTCTGTTATTCTCCGATTGAAACACCGTCACCGATTGATAGATTGAAACACCGATTGATTTGTTTAAAAAAAAAACGTAATATAGGTGAGAGAACTGATTTAGGGCAATACCTATGCCAAATTTCAAAGCAATATCTTCATTTTTGACTGGGTGGTGGCTCCCTCAGTGTAAGAAACTGATGACGTACGTCATTTTGTAATAACTTTTTCCCCTTTTTTGACAAGACACGAACATAAATTTACCTTTCTGTATTTCTGAGCCAAAACTGGTCTAGGAACTTGCTTTTTATTTACATTTATCAATTTTTCATTTTGATGTTTGCTGACAGAGCAAAATCGCTGTTCTGGACGTGGTAAAACCGAGTTAATTCACTTGACCTGGAAGGTCAGCCGTTGAGCCGAAACCTCAAAATCGCAGACTGTTACATTCCTCTCATGACAGGCAACATGCTGGTTCTTTCCGCATTGTTCTACATTTCTTGGCATGCAGGTTACCAGGGGATGAAGGGGGGGGGGGGGGGGTGTCAGGCCCCATCGTAGGACGAAGGTGAAAAAAGCTCCGGTAGGGCGAGGATTAAGTATTTTGGTACTGAACACATCTAAATTCAGTGATAATGGGAATTCCTATTTTTTTTGAGTTTGATAAAATGAAGCAATGATCATTTCATTGCTTATCAGCAGGGCTGAGAAATCCCTCATATCTTCATACCCCAGTAGGTAGCATAATCAGCTCCCACAGCCCTTCCTGCTGTAGCAAAATCAGCCAAACGTGTTGAGCTTGGGACATGTGTTTTAACCTTTAACCCTATTTGTAACAGGGGGGGGGGGGGGCGGATTCCGCCCCCCCCCCTCATGTTTTTCGCAGATATCTCCAGAACCGCTGGGAACAGGCCAATGAAATGTTGGGACTTTTCATAGAATTGAACTCCGCATTTGGAGTAAAAAAATTTGAGTTCTCACTTGAACATAGGCGGTTCCAGGGCACAGTTTTGGGTGGGTTCGGAGGCGACATTTGGCGAAAATACGGAAATGCGATCTTCACGGTTTCTTCCTAACTGCATTAAGTATGAAGGAGTTAAATCGGCTTACCGTGATTGCAACAAGTGCAAATTAGATGATGTTAATGAAATATCATACAAAATTGCATGGCAGAGGCGGTTTCAGGGGCTTGAAAAGGGGGGGGGGGGTTTCCTGGAAGTATTAAATGCTTGGCGGGAAGCCAATAGAGCAATGTAAGGGGCATTTATAGCCATCAAGATGTAAAAGATAGCTTATGCTTCCATTATTTGCATAATTTTTTACATATAGAGTTTCAGGGGCGTGTTCAGGAACATGAAAAGGGGGGTGACTGGCATGGTGATGACGATATGCCAGCGATAACGGCGCAATATACGTTTAGCTTATAAAAATATATGCACATATGAGACCAGAAAAGGGAATAAAGTCATTTTTTTTGCAGAGGCGCGCTCAGGAATGGAAGAAAGGGGGTCATATTATTGCAAGGAAACTAAGAGGCATGGGCGTACAATGACATAACATACTGCAGTTTTCGGATGAAACACGCACCACAGGCTACTCTACGAACAATTATAAGATAATAGGCGAGTCCAGGTAGGATAAAAAGGGGGGTAAGCAATGTTAATTGAAGTTGTAAGTGAAATAGTCACTGTTGACTAGTTAGTATCATAATAGCGGATAATATACTTATCAAAAGGTCTTGCGCCGCCCTAGTTTGGATCCTGGATACGCCTATGATGAAGTACAATATGCAAAAAGGAACTATCTATGATAGTAACATATTTATAGTGCTGGGTAGCAACTTGTCTGCGGTTAATATTTTTCCCAATTTGACCCCCCTTTTTCACTAACCTGGTGCCTCCTATGGCACAAAATTTGATTTATATCTGTTTTTTCTAATGTCTCAATCACATACCATTTCATTTATTAAAAAAACAACATCAAAAAATGGTTTTATTACACATTTACTTCACCCCCATATTGAGTGACTTGCACACGCCTATGATTTTTGAATTTTCAAACGTCACCGTCGTATATCAATTTCCAATTCAATCTCTATCGATTACTGTTATTTGTGTTAAAATCGGTCGATAAACATGAAGGCTATCTTGGATCAAAAATACCACTAAAATTTGTCGTTTTTGCCCCCCCCCCCCTGTTGCCCCCCCTATCCAAAATTTAGATTAGTTTATTATTTATAAATGTAGATCGTGTTGAGGGGAACCAAACACCGTTTTCTTTTTTTTTGAAAATCGGACGGGTAGATCTCGAGATCTCCGGGGGGGGGGGGGCGGAATCCGCCCCCCCCCTGTTACAAATAGGGGTAGCCAGGAGCCTGTTACAAATAGGGTTAAACTAAAATAAATTGTGTCCAACAACGATTTTGTATTCTTCAATGAAGGCATTTATGAAAATACGCACTGTTGAGGAACGATGGGGTGGTGGAAAGAGCATTCCAAGTCATATGTAAAACTGCAGCTCTAGACGTTCTCGTTAAGATACAATTCCGCACCTTTTGTAGCAGATTCATTTGTCGCCATTACTATTTCTTCATACTGTGAGTAGTGTAAATAACTGTATCTGCTACAGCTGTTTTCACAAAATTCTTATTATCATTCTTGTTTTAATGGACCTATATATTTGTTAACAATTATTTTTAGTTAGACCTATCATATTTTTTTCCTAGTTATACTGAAACCAAGAATCGAACAACAAAATTCAATTCTGAGCAACTCCTATTTTTGTTTGCTCATACAACACTACCTATTCGACTGATGCGTCGGTAAAGACGCATTTCAGCTCGCACTAAAAGCTGGAAGTGCTGCAGCAGTTGGCCGCCAGGAAACGCTAGTGAACCAGGCTGTTATGACGTCGCAAGCATATTTGCTTCTTTACGTGCGTCTTGCTTAAGACGTCTGATGCGTCTTTACCGATAGTGTTGTATGAGCAAACAAAAATAGGAGTTGCTCAGAATTGAATTTTGTTGTTGGATTCTTGGTATCAGTATAACTAGGAAAAAAATATGATAGGTCTAACTAAAAATAATTGTTAACAAATACATAGGTCCATTAAAACAAGAATGATAATAAGAATTTTGTGAAAACAGCTGTAGCAGATACGGTTATTTACACTACTCACAGTATGAAGAAATAGTAATGGCGACAAATGAATCTGCTACAAAATGTACGGAATTGTATCTTAACGAGAACGTCTAGAGCTGCAGTTTTACATATGACTTGGAATGCTCTTTCCCACCACCCCATCGTTCCTCAACAGTGCGTATTTTCATAAATGCCTTCATTGAAGAATACAAAATCGTTGTTGGACACAACAACGATTGTTGTTGGACAACAACAACGAACTACGGTGCTGCTAAATATTTATTTATTTATGAATAAATAAATATATGAACATTTATCGTTAAATATTTCACTGGTATCATTTGCTTACGACGTAATAACACCCTGGCTCACTAGCGGTTCCTGGCTGCAAACTTCTGCGAAAACTCCAGCTTTTAGTGCTAGCCCGCATTTCATATTGCGATTTGGAGTCGTGGAGAGTTAGATCGTTTTGGTTTCATAGGTTGTTTTCAGGTTTTGTTGGCTTCTTTTCCAAAAATTTCTGGACCCCCAGACCATCTTGTAGATACAAGTTATATGTCTACAGGATGGTCTGGGAGTGACAGCCCCCTGTAAGGCCGCAGCAAGCGAATGTGAGTGGAGCGTTCTAAACGTGGGTCCCTGCGTCCATAATTGTTGTAAAGGTTAGGTCAGGTTTGATTATGTTATTTTGGTGACATAGCTTGGGTATTACTGGTACACTTTTTAGCCTGTCATAATAATATTGTCAGCTGATTACTCAGCTTCTATTAGGGACCTCAAGAACACTGTCAACTGGGGAAGTGCGCTACTGAAGTTTCACCTACTTGACAATAAAACACCATGAGAAAACCTTAATTATGCCTTATGTTATGTCAGCAAAACAGGCTCACAGTTGTTCTATGTGTGTGATGCTGACTACTGACATGGCTGACATTTTTAGGAGTTAATTTTCTAATCCAAATCCACTTCCCATTTATGAATTGTCATATTGATTCTGACAAAAATATTCAACTAAAAATGTATGATTTCAACACTACTTTAATATTCAAAACTAATCAATATTGTGCCATTTTTGACATATCTTTTCACTCTTATTGTCTTTTTGAGTTCAATTTTTCCACTCTTGACACACCAGCACAAATGCAACTTTGGTTTGGAAGTCGGGACACTGTGTATGACTGCGTTTGTGTGCTCACTTTGCTTTCTTAAATTGCCTGAATAATTGCATAATCTGACACCTGATTTCGGTTACATGTCGGGGCTCCAGCGCATGTCTGCATTTGTTAGTGGTTTCCTGTTTGTGTCATGTATTTTATGTCATTGTGCGCACAAGTTTCTTAGGTAAACTCTTCTAATTTAGAACTGGTGGCTGCGTTACCGTTATATTATCTGCCTTTCAAGTTCCCCCATGCCATGACATTTTTGTGGTCAGTGTACCAAAATTCCATTTTTGGCTGGGTGTCAGAGTGGAAAATTTGAACCAAAAACACCATGACACCTGTTTTCGGTTACATGTCGGGGCTCCAGCACATGTCTGCGTTTGTTAGTGGTTCCATGTTTGTGTCATGTATTTTATGTCATTGTGCGCACAAGTTTCTTAGGTAAACTCTTCCAATTTAGAACTGGTGGCTGCGTTACCGTTATATTATCTGCCTTTCGAGTTCCCACCATGCCACTGCCATGACATTTTTGTGGTCAGTGTACCACAATTCTATTTTTGGCTGGGTGTCAGAGTGGAAAATTTGAACCAAAAACACCATGGTCCACGAGAGTGAAAAATTCAATGATACAATATTTATTTCTGTTTTAATCTGAAAGCAGTTGGTTTTGTTGAAATCAATCATGTGAATATTTATGTCAGAATCACATCACAATTCATAATTTGGGAGTGGAAAATTCACTCCTAAAATGAGGAATGAGTGAAAAATTATTCAAATTTGGGTGTCATTTCCCACCCAAAACGGCGCATTTTGGGACACTGATTGCGGTATGATATTTACAAACAGAGCACTGCCAGTTGCAAGTGATTCGTTGTGAAAGAAAGTCAAGTTATTGCTCACTGTTGTTCCGTGTCGTATGAAACAAAATGACATTGCAAATGGAAGCAAGTTGGATGCACATAGGTACTCTGGAAATTGATGTAGCAGATACAGCTGGTACATTCTTAGAATGTAGCAGACTCAACATTTTTCCCACCCCTGTGCTTATGATGATGTGCTATGATATGATGATGATCATCGGAATATCCTGCTTTTGACATGTGACTGGTATAATATTTTGCATGGTGCTGCCAACAGCGTGCATCCTGAAAACTGACAGCATTTCAGGTCAAAAAGTATTCAATATATGCGAAATTGTTTCCCAATCATGGAAACGACTGTCCTCAAGTGCTTACTGCTATACCCTTTTTCCCATGTCAATAATGCCGTCATCTGTTATGCTGTTTGTATTGTGTTTTCGTTTTCTCAGCAAAGGAGAGGACAGGGAGAGACAAGGTTGCGACACTCAGCGGAGAGCCAGCACACACGCACACAACACAGCAGCCTCGATGTCTCGGCGGGTGGCGCGGCGGCAGTCTCTGGGGGGAGTAGTTTTCAGCCGACCCGGGCGCTGCACAGGCCGGTGTGCTCGCTCGCCGTGGTGTCTAGCTTTGGTTCAGTGACGTCACGCGCGACGTGAGCCAATCAGAGGGTAGGCACGTGGCAGCTACAGGCGGACGGCAGCCGGTAGATGTCGATGAAGAGGCCCTTGTACGCGTCGCAAGGGTCGAACGAGAGCATGCGGTGGTAGATGAACTTCTGGGTGCACTTGCTCTGGTAGCAGGGCGCCAGCGCGCGGCACGCGGCGTCCGGGTGCAGGCACGTCTCGACACGCGCCGTCTGCGTGTAGTAGTGCACGTCGTTGACGATGACGCGCCACTCGCCGGCCACGTTCTGGGCGCGGCGCGGCTGCGCGTAGGCCACGTCGCTGGGGCAGATGTAGCCGGCCGGGCCGGCCCAGTGCGTCACGTCGTACGGACTGTCACCCTTAGACGATCCCGTGTAGTAGGCGTAGTCGAACGCCGCCTCCTGTTCGGCGGTCAGGCCGTCAACCAGCTCGTCGGCCGACTGGGTGCCGATGTCGGCATACTTCTTGGCGAACAGGTGGTCCTGGGAAATGGCCGCCTTGATCTCGTAGGCCGGGTACTCGGCGTCCTCGAGGCAATAGGTAAGCGTCGAGTTGGCGGCGCAGTCCGGCGCCGCTGTCGGGTCGCAGTAGTGCTGCTGGTAGCCGCCCTAATAAAGACGAACACAAACAACATTAGCATATATTATCCAAACAATTTGGTCACAGTTTTTGTTCACTCGTGAAGGCCAAAAGTGGTAAAGAGTTTTCATAAAATCTAGTATACGATAAAAACGTCCTTCCTGTAATTGTCATACCTTAGCAGTGAAACAAAGTAATACATTTCTTTTCATGTTTCCTCTACTTGCCAATATGTCTGGAAATGTGGAATGAGTATAAGCTATAATACATCTATTAGGATGAGCTCTAGAAAAAATGGTACAGCCAAAAAAACACCTAGTTAGGTACATATTACCTAATGTTAAAGACTCACATGATGATAGTTATATGAATACTATATATTATATGGTATAATATACTATATGGTACTCACATATTGCGGAGCCGGATGTCCATACGGGGGCGGATGGTTGGCCGTGGCCACAGCCACACAGGCCAACATACTGATCTGAAGACAACAGAGCACACTGCCACAACAGCACGTGCACGGACACAAAATATTGTCGCTTGAAGAAGCGTGAAATATGGCTCCTTTCTTTTCATTGACAGATTATTTCTTGTATCTTTTTCATTTGCATGACATGCAATGGATTTATTCGTCAATGAATCAAAAAATAACTCATTTTTTAAATTAATATCCTTGTAATGTAGCCAATATTTGTGACATCAGCAAAGTTACAAAGAAGCTATTTAAAACAAAAACCCGAGTACTTACCAGTTTCATCGCCATGACGTCAGAAGAGGGAGGTGAGGAGAGGTGCTAAAACTGTTTGACTCTGACTGCTGCTGCCAACGCTCACCTTATATACACGGCCTCTGCTGGTGGCGCATGCGCACTGGACACCTGGCGCCTGACGGTCGGAGGAGCCGACCTTGTGCTAGTGAAAGAGGAGGGGTGGTGCGGTGCCCGCCATGAGTGTGTAGAAGAGCAGTGCTTCGGTGCCCGACGTAAATTCCCGGTGTCTGTGCCGTACGATGGTCTTATGTTACATGCATTTTACCTCATTTATCTTACCTCAGCATGGATTCAATCATCTGTCCTTGATTTTCACATGCTTGCCACAGGAGCCTAGGCGCCAAATGACCACAGCAGTCGGTGCGTTTTAAGTCACAGTCATCATGACCTGCTTTCTCTTCTTTTCTTTTGTCAATTTCAACTTAGTATTTCTTACCGAGCGGGCGCGAAGCACCCTTGAGGCTTCTCGTCAACTTACTAGATAAATTTACATTTGACCCGGCTCGACCCGGCCCTACCCGGCCATACAGACGCTTTTCGAAAGCTAATAACTTGGCAACCACTGCTCCGATTATGATTGGGTCTTCACCATTGGATAGGTCCATCAAATCAATTTTGTTTTTGGTATGGTGCGTTCTGATAGAGGTGATACCACAGCGCGTTGCAGTTGGCAAACGCGAACATCAAAATGAACAAAAAACCTTGCTAAAATGATTTTTGATTAATGACTGTATTATTCTAAGCATTGATATAAACGCTGGGACATGCAGCGCTCAGGACGCACTCCCTTTTGGGCGGATTTGGAAAGAAGATCATGAACAATTTAATGCAACTAAACATTTATGTTGGCATGCATTGCGGCCTGGCAATTTCTCTGGAGGACTAAGATGACTGTCTTGCTACCAAGTATGCTCCCTTACCGTTTCATATTTCAAACCTGTTTTAGCTTTACCAGAGCGCGCTCTCTCGGTCATCGCCCAAAAAGTCGTTTTGCTAGGATTAATAACCTGCAATTTCTAACGAAACATTGCCAGTGTTTACATTTCCCAATTTCAACTTAGTATTTATGTTAACCCTATTCCTGTCCGGGGAGGGGGGGGGGTCGAATCGGCCCCCTCCGGAGGTTTTTTGTGTGCTACACATTTATTATTGAATCTAAGGTCTTCAATACTTCTGACTTTTCGTAGCTTGTCATTGCGCATCTGATGTTTTTTCTTTCATAAATCTGCCTCAGAGGCGGCCCCAGGATCACATTTTGGGAGGCATGTTCGGGCATTTTTAATACCAAAGGTTTGCATGTTTAAACACTCGTTGGGGCTTATTTTTTTCTGAAAAATACAAGACAAAAAGGTACATTAGACAATTGCAAGGGGTATAAGATGGTTATCTCGGATTTTCGATATTTTGATGAAATAATTTATAAATTTTGAAGAATATTTTTTTTTTTACATGTATATAAAATTTCCGTTGAAAAAAGACAAATCCCTGTCTAGTTCGTGAGATATTATACCAGTATATGTACTCATCAAAAATTCAAGTCGATATCTTGATAACTGATAAAGTTATAAACCGAAAACTGCCAGAAGTTCGTGCTGACCACGAAGGGTTGATTTCCGCTTCCGTTAATATTTCAATAACTACGAAACGCAGTGACAAGCGGAGTGCTTGTCGCTGCGAATTGTTTTTGATGTAATGAATGGTAAAGTAGCGCTGACCTGGAAACAGTGTCCAGTCACCACATTTTTTTGCAATAACTCTTGACATGATATAGATATAGATCTGAAAATGATACCATTGTGTTTGTTTAGTCAATAGGCGTCTTCTATGATGCAACGTGACCTACTTTGGCTGCCTTGACTTTGACCTTGAACTTGACCTAAGGTGAAATTTTCAAATTGATCTTACTGGCCGTTTTCACGAAGCGTTTTGCGTTTGGGTCGATTGGGGCGTTTGGGGTAAATGGGTATATGGCTTGTAAGAACACGTTTTTTTTTCCGGTGATTTTTGGTATCAATCATAATTTTAAGAATGAATGTATAAGTATATGCTCTTAAATTGCAATATTTAACGTTAGTTTGCTTTGAATATTCACATTCATGTGCAAATCTGGCAATTTTAGGTTGTGTTAGTTCTTTCTACAAAACATACCGAGAACGCCCCAAAAGAGGCTAAAAAGTATACTAGATAATCAGCTTTGATTAAATAATATACGCAATTGAGTTAAATAGGGCTAAAATGAAAATATTAATGGCAAAGAAATATAACATTGTGATCAAAAACACAATCAATTGTCTAAAAAAGGAGAGACCTTAACCCGCGCGGCGCTGGGGTATCCATCCGAACGTGCGGTGCTGGGGGGTAAATTGTACCCTCCCCTCGTATCTTCCGAACCAATAACCGCAGCGAAACGCGCAAGGCGGCGATCGAAAGCTCTCAGTAAGAAGAATCTAACGCATGCCCGACATTATTAACATAAGGTCACATGTCAGGTCACGGTCAGGTCAAGTGTCAAAATTTAAGTAGTTGGGTTTTTGGGCTATACTTTCCATCCAAAGCCTTGTATTGCAACTATTATCTCACAAAGTGCTCCCAAGTGCATAATGCATCTCCCGCATAAGTAAAAGTGAAATTTTAAGCAAAGGTCAAGGTCAAGGTCAGGTCACAAAAGGTCACAGGTCTACGAAAGCCATGCGACACATGTTGTATGGGTTTTTTACAGGTATAATTCGATACAAGCAGCCATTTTCACAGCCTGACACCATATAATCGCCCTCAGGTCAAGGTCAGGTCACAATAAGGTCAAAATTTGAAATTGATTAATCTAAATAAATATTGCATGTTTCTAGACTAGTTTGGTCTTCGAAATACAGTGGTGGCATTTATTTGTCTGTATCTGGTCAGTAAAAGCAAAGTAAAACGCAATTAAAAAATGACGTCAGGAGTTACTTATTCTTACAGAGCCATAAGTCAGTCAGAAATAAAGAAATTGCTTTGAAATTCGGTTTGAACATCCTTCATACTCGGTTCTCTAATATATCTTCCGGTTTTTTGAAAATCTTCAAACAAAAAACTTTTGTGGAAATTATTCCAAAAAATCATTTTTTTTTGCATTTTTGGGCATAAAAAACCCAACATTTTGAACATCTGAGATAGCCATGTTAAAGACAATGTTATTGCCTTTCTTTTGACGTTTTGTTTTGCAATTTGCATCAATACGCTATTTTCTACGATTTGTCAAACATTCAACGTTTTTTCACCAAAAATGACATGACATGACGTCACTAAAACGTAATTATCTCCTCAAAATTCTCACTAATTTCAACAAAATTGTAACACAAGATGTAGAATTCATGCACCATAAGGTACCGAAAGTTTCACTTTGATATCTGCCATAGTATTCAAGTTATGGAGAAAATCCGGGAGGGGGGTAAAATTTACCCCCAAGCGCCGCGCGGGTTAATTTAACGTCGCTCGGTTCCGATGAGATCGTCCAATTTAGAGCGGTAACTTCGTTGGTTTCCGAAAAATTGAACAATCATTATGCAATCCGATTCACAACAAATGTATTTTATTTAATTAATTGATTAATGTATGAATCTCACAAAAAGCTGAACAGAACTCAGCCAAGGCACTTATACATCCATGAAACATGCGAGCTTTCTGCAGCCACTGGTACTGAAAACTATAAAATTGTGACCTAGATCGAACAGACGCCATTGCTGGGCGCAGACCACGGCTCTGCGCATGCGCAACGTGACGTCAGGCGACTGGTTGCCTGGTCGCCATGGTGACTAGCCGGCCGGCGCCGGAGTCATGTGTGCAACGTGACGTTAGGCGACCGGCCGTCCCGTCGCCATGGTGACCGGGCGGCGGCGCCTGCGCAGAGCCAGCTCAGAGCCGGGGCCAGCATTTCCGTCATCTTACAACAAATGATCAAAACGAAATATTTAATTATCATTAATTCTTGCTTTCAAAAGTGATTATAACTGAAAATATGAATGGACCAATTCATCTAGTTTTCATTGAAATAAGCCATTATTCCTGAAAACCATGTCGTTGAAAAAAATGATAATTTCCAGAACAGCCACTTCCGGGATTCGAGCAAGATGGCGTCGCACAAACACACCAACCGTCTGGAAACACCAGAGCAGATGAAATTGTTAATTTTGAGTAAACTATGGTGTTATCATTAACCCTATTCCCTGCGGGCGGGCAGAATTACGTTAACCTGCAGGGGGGGGGGGGGCAGATTCTTCCCCCCAGAGATCTCAAGAACCGCTAAATCGATTTCGATGGGGAAAACGCCATTTGATTCACCATGACAAGATCTCTCTTTTTTGTACGCCGAAATGCTTATTTCCTTTAAAAATAAGGGGCCAGGAAGCAAAAAATTCGAAAATTTGTCGGTGTTTTTTGAAAGGTCATTGCGGCTATGTACCTCGACAGATTTTCATGCTCTAATCGTTTTTGGGCTTCAAATGCACTAGTCTATAATACATCAAAATATACAACAACAAAAAAATCATAGGCGTACTCAGGGAATGTAAAATGGGGGATTTTCTGGGAAAAAATATTTGCTGTTCGTGAGTATTTGGGACGACATGAACGTCACATGTGGGCATTATATGCTGTAATTTGTTAAATATGATATATTGCGCATAGGCGGATCCATGAAAAAAACATGTAAGGGGGGGGGGGGGGGGGGCACCATGCGCGTAACGCTTTTATCATCTTACTAATTTGAAGTTGGACCAAACTTGAGGGTAGGTATCGCCTCGTATTTTTTTATCCTGAGTGCGCCTCTGCCCCAAAAAATATGTACAATGCCATTATCCATGATGCATATTGCCTTGAAGTTGTGTCTGACGTATTTATTGCACTGCAAACCATGAAGGAAGTATGCGCCGCAAAACCGCATTCGTAACACCCTCCCCAAAACAGGAGTCTGGAACCGCCTCTACAGCACTGATTTTTTCTAATTTTTGACACAACAGGTGCTATTTAATTTTGTGAAAAGTCACAAAGTTTCAGGACGCTATGCTTAATAGTTTAGAAGCGGCAAGTGAAAAAAACACCGGGAGGGGCAGAATCTGCCCACCGCAGGGAATAGGGTAAAAATGGAATTTACAGGAAAATGCATTATTCAATAAAGTTACGATTGATACCAAAAATCCCCTGGAAAAGCCATCCTCTTACGTTCTGTAAACCCATTTACCCTAAACGCACCAATTGCCCGAATCGCCCCAAATGCCCGAAACGCCCCAATTGCCCCAATCACCCCAAACGGAAAATCCTTCGTGAAAATGGCTACTATGTCAAACTTGATATAAATCGATGCGTCTGGACGAGTGAAACACAATAGTGGTACAAATATTGTTCTATCTTTCTAAGGTAAAAAGCTATTCACCAAAACATATCATGGACATTTCGGTACATTTTACCTCGTTTGACCTTGAAGATAATGACCCAAGGTCATGCAAATTATACAAAAAAGAGTTCTCTGTGGGTCCTTCCTACCCATGAGTTTTCGTTATTGCAGCTTCAATAGGAGCCGAAATACCTAAATGCCTAAATGCAATTGCTCTGTTTGTCAGGTGTTCTAAAATGTAGTATTGTGTCACCATTAATCTGATTGTTTTCGATAATCAAAAATAATTATCATCAAATTTTTTTCATTGTCTGACATATATATATATATACAAGTAAATAAGTTAAGATAATGATTGCAATTTGTTCTAGTATATGCTTAACCTGACCGGGCCAGGCAGGGCCTGGACCTCAATAGTATACATTTGACCGGGCCAGGTCCAGGCCTTGGCTTGGTGTTCATGGGTCTGAGCCGGGCCGGGCTGGAGTTTGGTAGCCCCGTGTCGAACACTGATTCAGATGTGACGCAACGCAACGAAACGCAACGCGACGCAACGCAACGCAACGCAACGCAACGCAACGCAACGCAACGCAACGCAACGCAACGCGACGCATGAGAAACGCGCTCGTGTGGGGCGGGCCTTACTGTCGTGTGCGCTGCTGCAGTCTCCGAGCTTTCAAGGTGTTATTGTTGTAAGCTTCTGCAGTCTCCAACAAGAGGTGTTACTGCTGTGTGCGCTGCTGCAGTCTCCAAAGTTTGAAGATGTTATTGTTGTGTACGCTATTGCAGTATCCATCGTTTGGTTCTACTGTTGTGTACGCTACTGCAGTCTCCAGCATCTTGTGTTACTGTTATGTGCGATAAGACGGTCTCCAAGCTCCAAGCTACTGCAGTCTCCAAGCTCAGTTAGTGTTGTGTACGTACTGCAGTCTCCAGAATTTACTGTTACTGATATGTACGCTACTGCAGTCTCATTTACTTGGTGGTACTGATGTGTATGCCATTGCAGACTCATTTACTTGGTGTTACTGCTGTGTGCGCTACTGCAATCTCCGACACTTAGCGGTTTTACTGCTGTGTGCGATACTGTAGTCTCCAGTTCGTGGTGTTCGTGTTCTTTGCGCTACTGCAGTCTCTATTAATTGGTGTTACTGCTATAAACGCTGCTGCAGTCTCCGAGGTTTTGCGGTGTTAGTGTTGTTTACTTTATTGCAGTCTCTGTCCTCTAGTCCAAATCTTACCAAATGCCGTGAGAGCGTAAGTACGGCATGCCGTGAATGGAGTGTTCAGAATGCCGCACATAAGGAACCACGGCGTTTGGTTTGTCCGAGCTAATTGTCGAAATAGCTTAGTCGGGAGAACGATAGATTGAAGATCGAGATGTAGCCGCTTCGATCCTGGGTTTCAAAAGTTTTGCCGGCCAGCGCACCAATATGCCGCACTACACCATTGGTAAGATTGAGTGCGATCACGACACTTGGTAATATTGGGCACAGGGGTCTCCAGGGTGTGTTCCTGGTGTGTGCGTTATTGAAGTCTTCCTGCCTTTGTGCTACTTCTGTGTGCGCTATTGGAGTCTCCAAGGTTTGGTGTTACCGTTGTGTGGGTTAAATAGTCTACGGCGCGTGGCGTTTTAATTGAATCGCAGAGGGGTAGAGGTTTTCTATCTACCGCCCCTTGGAAAGTATGAAGGCGACACCGTAATATTGTGTGACATGCGGCGCACTCAACCATGTGTTCTTATGCGTCTAACATCACGTTGCGGTCACCAGCTGTCTGATTTATTATTTGTTGTCGCCGGGAAAATATGTTGACTGTACCGCAACTAACAATGCGTTGCGGCACAGTCTAACATTTTATTAAAGACCGCAGTCCAACTGAATATGTTATATGATGCAAATTATTGCATTTGTTTGTAATAAAATGTACAGTTGGACGTGCTTACCGGTGACCGCTTTGATATTGATTCCCGTTTCTTGCTTCTTAACCCTCGCCCTACGGGAGTTTTTTCACCTTCGCCCTACGGGGGGGGTCCCAAAAAGGACCCACCTGTTAACTTCCAAACCAAGAAACATATTGCAACGCGGTAAGAACCAACTTGTTGCTTGTTATGTTTGGCATCTAATTGTGTGCAATTGGTAGGTTTCGGATCAACGAATGACCTTCCAGGTCAAGTAAATGACCTCGATCGACCACGTCTAGAACAGCGATTTTACTCTGATTTTACTGCATTTGACATGTGACTTCTATAATATTTTGCACGGTGCTGCCAACAGCATGAATCCTGAAAACTGTCCGCATTTCAGGTAAGAAGGTATTAAATATATGCCAAATGCTTTCCCAATCATGGAAACGACTTCGTCCTCAAGTGCTTCCTGCTATACCCTGTTTCCCATGAAAACAATGCCGTCATCTGTTATGCTGTTTGTATTGTGTTTTTGTTTTATCAGCAAAGGAGAGGACAGGGAGAGACAGAGTTGTGACACTCAGCCGGAGAGCCAGCACACACGCACACAACACAGCAGCCTCGATGTCTCGGCGGGCGGCGCGGCGGCAGTCTCTGGGGGGGAGTAGTTTTCAGCCGGCCCGGGCGCTGCACAGGCCGGTGTGCTCGCTCGCCGTGGTGTCTAGCTTTGGTTCAGTGACGTCATGGGTGGCGTGAGCCAATCAGAGGGTGGAAATGTGGCAGCTACAGGCGGACGGAAGCCTGTAGATGTCGATGAAGAGGCCCTTGTACGCGTCGCAAGGGTCGAACGAGAGCATGCGGTGGTAGATGTACTTCTGGGTGCACTTGCTCTGGTAGCAGGGCGCCAGCGCGCGGCACGCGGAGTCCGGGTGCAGGCACGTCTCGAGACGCGCCGTCTGCGTGTAGTAGTGCACGTCGTTGACGATAACGCGCCACTCGCCGGCCACGTTCTGGGCGCGGCGCGGCTGTGCGTAGGCCACGTCGCTGGGACAGATGTAGCCGGCCGGGCCGGCCCAGTGCGTCACGTCGTACGGACTGTCGCCCTTGGACGAGCCCGTGTAGTAGGCGTAGTCGAACGCCGCCTCCTGCTCGGCGGTCAGGCCGTCAACCAGCTCGTCGGCCGACTGGGTGCCGATGTCGGCGTACTTCTTGGCGAACAGGTGGTCCTGCGAGATGGCCCCCTTGATCTCATAGGCCGGGTACTCGGCGTCCTCGAGGCAATAGGTGAGCGTCGAGTTGGCGGCGCAGGCCGGCGCCGCTGTCGGGTCGCAGTAGAGCTGCTGGTAACCGCCCTAATAAAGACGAACACGAACAACATTAGCATATATTATCCAAACAATTTAGTCACAGTTTTTTTCCCCTCGTGAAGCCCAAAAGTGGTAAAGAGTTTTCATAAAATCTAGTTTACGATATAAACGTACTTCCTGTAATTGTCATACCTTAGGAGTGAAAGCTCGTTACCTTTAGGTCTAAAATATCTACACAAAGTAATCGCCTTCCTTTTTCAGAATTCCACTACTTGCCAATGTGTCTCGAAATGTGGAATGGGTATAAGCTATAATACATCTATTAGGATGAGCTATAGAATAAATCGTACAGCCGCAAAAAAACACACACTTAGCTAGGTACAACTTACCTAATTTTAAAAACTACACCTGATGATGGATATATGGATACTATATATTATATGGTATAATATACTATATGGTACTCACATATTGCGGAGCCGGATGTCCATACGGGGGCGGATGGCTGGCCGTGGCCACAGCCACACAGGCCAACATACTGATCTGATGACAACAGAGCACACTATGTCACAACAGCACGTGCACGGACGAAAAAAAATTGTCGCTTGAAGAAGCGTGAAATATGGCACCTTTCTTTTCATTTCAGATTATTCCATGTATCTTTTTCATTTGCATGACATTCAGTGGATTTATACGACAATGAATAAAAAGTAACTGATTTTTGCAATTAATGTCGTTTTAATATAAACAACATTTGTGACATCAGCGAAGTTACAAAAACAAATATTTAAAACGAAAATCCGAGTACTTACCAGTTTCATCGCCATGACGTCAGAAGAGGGAGGTGAGGAGAGGTGCTGAGACTGTTTGACTCTGACTTCTGCCGCCGACGCTCACCTTATATACACGGCCTCTGCTGTTGGCGCATGCGCACTGTCCACCTGGCATCTGACGGTCGGAGGTGCCGACCTTGTGCCAGTGAAAGAAGAGGGGTGGTGCGGTGCCCGCCGTGAGTGTGTAGAAGAGCAGTGCTGCGGTGCCCGCCGTACTTTCACGGTGTCTGTGCCGTACGATGGTCTCTACAGATTCTTATTATGTCCTATAATTACGAGCAAATGCTTTGCGCTCGCTCGTCTTTCCATGGAGTAGGGGAACAGTGCTTAATCCGCGCCCTGCCGGTGCTCGGCGCCACCTTCGCCGTGCCGGGGAGTGGGTGTTTAGACCCGCCGTGAGTGTGTAGTAGAGTAGTTCTCCGGTGCCCGCCGTACTTTCACGGTGTCTGTGCCTTGCGATGGTCTCTACAGATTCTTATTATGTCCTATAATTACGAGCAAGTGCATTGCGCTCGCTTGTCTTTCCATGGAGTAGGGGAACAGTTCTTAACACTCGCAGTGGAGAGGGGTTTTCCACTAACAAACAGTGGAGAGGTGGGGGGTACATTAGTTCCCTCCTAAGATCTCCAAAAGTTAAAGTGTTAGAATGATGAAACTTACAGGGTGGGTAGGTGCTATGTTTATCGACATTTTGTAAAATGTTCTTGACCTTCAGTCAATATCTTCAAGGTCAAACGAGGTTACCAATGTCAAATCTGGCCAAATGTTAAAAAATAGAATTTGGTTTCTGTGACGTTACAGGTCACCAGCAATGTGTCCAATGTGTTTCGGAGGATGAATATTGACATTGTCTACCAAATGGCATTTGAATTATCCCAATCCGACTGTTGGTTCTCAAGATATCGATTTGCCGACCGAGATTCTGGCCGCCATCTTGGACTAAAAGTACTTTTTTTCAATCAAATTTATCAACCGATTTTTCTTTTTAGTCATACAATCTGCTATTGAGTTAGTGTTAATGACACGCAACAAAACCCGCCCTGCTCCGCTTTGTTTTTGCAATATTTACGAAAAACATGTGGGGGAGCACAAAAATGCCCCCACCCTCCACTGCGCGTGTTAACTCGCGCCGTGCCGGTGCTCGGCGCCACCTTCACCGTGCCGGGGGTAGGGGGTGTTTAGACCTCCTGAAACTCGACAATTGCAAGGGCTATGAAGGCGCGTAAAAGGCATTAGAATGCTCTGTAGAAGCACATTCGAAGGTACTCTGGATATTGATTCCCTCAAGTTAATATTAAGGTTACCAGAGGTCATCAAAGGTGATATCTTTCCGTTTTAGGACTTCGCTCCAGAAATCGCCCTATATCACAGGAACTATGATAGCTAGGAACAAACGATGAAAAGCAATAGCATGCTCTTGAAAAATATACAAATAAAGAATAAATGACGAAGGTGTCCTCAAATTTTAGCTCAGGTCGATCATTTGGTTCCAGAGCTCATCAAATGTCAAAAAGGCTTCTTTTTACAAAACAGTTGTTCACAAATTGCTTTTTACCTAACAACGACAAGGAAATAATTATTACGCCATCGTGTTTGTGTCGTCAAGGCGCTTAGTTTCATATTAGTGGTGACCAGGTTAGGTCAACTTACAAATTTCGCTTCATATCAAGGTCAAGTGGTGACCCAACTAGGTCATCTTGCATATAGGAAAGTGTTCCTTGACATGACAAACACTGTCGTTTTCACGCATCTATCGTGATTAGGCCAAGAGTTATTGTCATTAACCCTATTTGTAACAGGCTCCTGGCTACCCCTATTTGTAACAGGGAGGGCGGATTCCGCACCCCCCGGAGATCTCGAGATCTACCCGTCCGATTTTCAAAAATTAAACGGCGTGTGGTTCCCCTCAACACGATCTACATTTCTAAATAATAAACCAATCTAAATTTTTGATAGGGGGCAACAGGGGGGCAAAAACCACAAATTTTAGTGGTATATTTAATCCAACATAGCTTTCATGTTTATCAACCGATTTTAACACAAATAATACGAATCGATAGAGATTGAATTGGAAATTGATATATGACAGTGGCGTTTGAAAATTCAAAAATCATAGGCGTGTGCAGGTCACTCAATTTGGGGGTGAAGTAAATGCGTAATAAAACCATTTTTGGAAGTTTTTTTTTAAGAAATGAAATGGTATGTGATTGTGACATTAGGCAAAACAGTTAAAAATCATATTTTTTGCCATAGGCGGTACCAGGTTAGTGAAAAGGGGGGTAAAATTGGAAAAAATATTAACCGCAGACAAGTTGCTACCCAGCACTATAAATATGTTACTGATCGTAGATAGTTCCTTTTCGCATGTTGTACTTCATAATAGGCGTATCCAGGATCCAAACTGGGGCGGCTCAATACGTTTTCATAAGTATATTATCCGCTATTATGATACTAACTAGTCAACAGTGACTATTTCACTTACAACTTCAATTAACATTGCTTACCCCCTTTTACCCTACCTGGGCTCGCCTATTATCTTATAATCGTTCGTAGAGTAGCCTGTGGTGCGTGTTTCATCCGAAAACTACAGTATGTTATGTCATTGTACGCCCATGCCTCTTAGTTTCCTTGCAATAATATGACCCCCTTTCTTCCTTTCCTGTGCACGCCTCTGCAAAAAATGACTTTATTCCCTTTCCTGGCCTCATATGTGCATATATAATTATAAGCTAACCGTCTATTGCGCCGTTATCGCTGGCATATCGTCATCACCAAGCCAGTCACCCCCCTTTTCATGTGCCTGAACACTCCTGAACAAAATTTTGACTCCAAATGCGGTATTCAATTCTATGAAAAGTCCCAAAATTTCATGGGCCTGCTCCCAGATGTTCTAAAGATATCTGCGAAAAACATGAGGGGGGGGGGGGGGGGGGGCGGAATCCGCGGCCCCCCCTTGTTACAAATAGGGTTAAACTGTTGGTGACCAGAATGATCACGATCAAGAATGGCTTATAATAACATGATCCAGAATGAATTAGACTGCTATCTTGTGTATACTTGGAAAAGGAAGCATTTGCATATTTCCACATTTATTAAGAATGGGGGAGGTCACGAAATTGACCCAACCTTAGGTCGCTGATATATAAAATCCAAGATAAACGAATTGTAGAAATACATGACCTTATGAAATCGTGTAATTGTAAAACTGATCATCCAAAAACTGTGACTGCGGTACGACTACAATTTTTTTTTAAGGTGGGGTCACGTGACCTGGTCTGGTGATCGGACCTGAGATGACCCGAGGTATTTTTTTTGCACATAATGTGGGCGATTGATGCCCGAACAACTGTGCCAAAACTGTACTCGTACGTCTAATGATAATTGTTTGGTGACATTGTCCTTGTCTTGGTGTTTTCTTGCCATTCGCTACTGCAGTCTCTATTTGGTGGTGCCACTGTCGTGAGCACTACTGCAGTCTCCACTTCGTGGTGTTACTTTTATGTGAGCTACTGCAGTCTCTAGTCCGTAGTGCTACTGTTGTGTGCACTACTGCAGTCTCCACTTCGTGGTGTTACTTTTATGTGAGCTACTGCAGTCTCTAGTCCGTGGTGCTGCTGTCGTGAGCACTACAGCAGTCTCCACTTCGTGGTGTTACTCTAATGTGAGCTACTGCAGTCTCTAGTCCGTGGGGCTACTGTCGTGTGCACTACTGCAGTCTCCAATTCGTGGTGTTACTTTTATGTGAGCTACTGCAGTCTCTAGTCCGTAGTGCTACTGTCATGTGCACTACTGCAGTATCCACCTCGTGGTGTTACTTTTATGTGAGCTACTGCAATCTCTAGTTCGTGGTGCTAATGTCGTGCGCACTACTGCAGTCTCCACTTCGTGGTGTTACTTTTATGTGAGCTACTGCAGTCTCTAGTCCGTGGTGCTACTGCTATGTGCACTACTGCAGTCTCCCAGGTTTGACGGTGTTAGTGTTGTGAGCCCTTCTGGAGTATCAAGTACTTGGTGGTGCTGCTATGTGCGCCACTACAGTCTCAGATATTCGGCAGTGTTAGTGTTGTGGGCGCTACTGCAGTCTCCAGCGTTTGGTGCTATTGTTGTGTCCAATCCTGCTATATTCTGGGTTTGGTGGTACAGTTGTGTGCGCTACTACTAACTGCCTGTGGTGTTTTATTTTAATCAAAATAGGGCAGAGGTTTTCTATCTACCGCCCCTTGGAAAGTCTGAAGGCGACACCGTAATATTGTGTGACATGCGGCGCACTCTACCATGTGTTCTTATGCGTCTAACACCACGTTGCGGTCTCCAGCTGTCTGATATATTAGTTGTTGTCCCTCAGCAAATATGTAGACTGTACCGCAATGCGTATTTGGTTTTTGATTAGGAAGTTCAAAGCCTATTTGGTGCGTGATTAGGAAGTTTAATGCTTCTCTAGAGCGTGCTTATGGAGTGTGCAAAAAGGATGCTGTAAGTGATATTCTAGTTGTAAAACTTCGTTCTTTCCTGTTTCAAACCAGTCTATTGATGAAGTCCAATGACGGCAAATATGTTTTAGACAATATTTCGACCATTTGTCAGACACATTGAGCATAATGATAACTCTGATCCTGATAATATTTGGGGGGACCGAACAGAAAGTTGGTATGCTTAAAAAAGTTGGTGAAGCTACTTCCCCACCAAACTGAATAGGGAACTAAACCAATGCTTTTGTATGAAAAAGCAATGTCTCAAATAACGTTACCATATAATTTCATCAGAGCGTACTACTAAGACAATGATCATCCCCAACTGCCAAATACTCTATCGTATTATGAGCTGCTTTTCATATTTATATATACATTCTACAATCCGATAAACGCGTTTCGACACAAAGTCTTCCTCAGTATCGGTTTCGTAAAATAACACAAAGATTGCTACATTGTCCAGGGCTATCGAATGCCGTTTGCATTCTTCCAATCGGTCCAGTAGTTCCAGAGATCCGAGGGAGGGGGAGGGGGAATCTTTGTGTTATTTTACGAAACCGATACTGAGGAAGACTTTGTGTCGAAACGCGTTTATCGGATTGTATTGTTCCTGTATGTTTCAAACCTGTCTCAACTGCAATATACATTCTACCTTTTACACCTGATTTGTTTTCCCTAAAGCTGGCGGACATTGAACATAACGTCGCAAAAACATATATAATGATGTTGATTTATTCTTATTGACATAGTCACAAATATGAACAAAATCATCGCAGCATCCCACAAAATCATAATTATTTCTCTCCATTAAATATGCGATCAGAACGAGCACACTGTACACTTGACGTTGCCTGGACGGTCGCAGGTGATAAAATCTCCCCCCAGAGAACTGCCGCCGCGCCGCATAGCACAAGATCAAGAACATTACAATCTCACACCAAGAACTCTATAAAAAGAAGTCACAAAGTCGCTAGCTCACCACGGTAGCGTCATCACCACCATATCATCACGTGACAATAAATACATAGCTCGAAATCAGTTACTACATAGTCACCAGAGTCTAACACATGTGTTCGGTATTACATTGTCAGGCCGTGTAACTGTCGCTACTGCCATCTAGTGGGTGATTGCGTAAGCTCCCAGAGAGCAGGCGCAAGAGGCGGGCAGCTGGAATTTCTCGATGGCGAAGGGGAAGTACTGGTCACACGCGTCATACACCAGGAACCTGTACAGAGCAGAGCACAGGTCACACTCAGGTCACAAGGGGAGATTCTTGTCACACGGGTTATGCACTAGGAAGCTGTTAGTAAGGCAAAAGGCGTACAGTTACGTTACATCATATTTTTACTATCTTGCCATGATCTAAACTCAAACCTTGACGAATTTGACAAACTACTCATAATAAAGTAGGGGTGTTGTGGACTTAGGAGGCACTTATTTGAATATTTGCTATTGGGTTTACCCCTTACGTTACGAGGCGGACAAGTTGCTTTCCCACAAATCAACCCGTATATACTGACCGGTGGTAGACGGATTTCTGGAGACAGCTTGTCTCGTAGCACTGAGGCACCAGTTGGCAAGGCTCACCAGCAGACAGACACTTCTCAATGCGGGTTGTCTGGGTGAACGTCTCGTAGTCAACCTGCAACGACATCTATCGGTGAACTCTGTACTTCAACTTTGCAAAGAACAAAGAAGGCTACCTTGTCACAATTATTTGTATTTGGAGAAAAAAATGTCCTTGCCCTTTTCAATAAAGTTACGTCAATAACAACGAGTAAAAAGAAATCAAAAATTGAAAGTTTTCTTAAAAATAAATACATTAGTTTTCCACGTAGCTATATTTATGTATTATAGCTTCGCATGAATCCCTAGTTGGATGGTGCGGTGGATACCTTGATGTTGTTGACGATGACTCTCCACTTGCCGTCGGTGTTGACGGCACGCAGGGGACGAACGTAGCCCACCTCCGACGGACAGAGGTACGTCTCCTCCTCAATCTTGGTCAGCCTGAGAAACGGAGGACAAGATATTGACGTATGGGGAGTAATGGTAGGAAAGTAAGGCGTTGTAACTTTTTTATTTTAAACTATTGCATTTCACCAAGGTGACTTTGATTAAATGCAGCTGATTGAACCGTTTACATATTCCAAATATGTGTTACGTTTGAACTGAACTGAAAGCTTCGCTGTTTAAGTCGCTAAAAACGACAACCTCGCGCATAATTGTACCTGATATAATAACCACTAGCCCCCAGTGACAGAAGATTCTCGGTCCTCACCTCTCGACAGAGTTCTCAGTGTTCAGGTCCGCCACATCAGCATACAGCTCCAGAACCTTGTGCTTGTTGGAGCTGATGGCGTGCTTGATCTCGTACCTGAAACATTAGTTGTCATTTGTTTAGAAAATATAATTTTGGACAAAAACCTCTTTGAGATGATTTGTTTGTCAATATTTATCTTGAAAAAGGTATTGTATAACCTATTTTTGCTTTTGTAATGCCTTTCCGTAATAAACTAGGTAGTCCGAAGAACCAGGCATAAGTTTAAACTTTAGAGAATCATTACGTACTCAGGGTACTCGGCGTCCTCGAGGCACCAGGGGTCGGTGGTGTTGGCGCTGCAGTTCGGGTCGCTGGGGTAGTGAGGGCAGACAGGATAGGCAGGCTGCTGGTGCCCGTAGGCAGGCTGCTGGTGGCCGTAGGCAGGCTGCTGGTGGCCGTAGGCAAGCTGCTGGTGACCGTATGCAGGCTGCTGGTGGCCGTACGCAGGCTGCTGGTGGCCATAGGCAGGCTGCGGCTGGTATTGGTGCAGAAGCAAAACAGAAATTAGTGGCGTTAGCAAAATATACAACTTTGTGCCTTTAAGATAAGGTGACGTGAGAACACACTATTTTGTTTCGTATACAGGTTCAGGATAAACATGAATAATTAAGATAATAACCATGCCGTGCAACCCAAACACTCAGTAAATGCTGCGCAATCGAAGTGTTAAAAAACAGCTAAAGCCATTTTTACACATTTTGAGAATATCAAGATTTAACTCCAACAGTTTCGTATATTCTTCATTGTAAACAAATCGTAGGTGCACCAAGAGCACAACACTGTCACTTGGTTACTGGAAGTATATTGATAGTGCAAACACGTTCTTTTCTCTCAGTTTGTTCGCTGAGGTTTCAGAGATTAAAATGAAGAACTACATAACCTTTTGTTAAAAGATAAACCATTCACTTTCCACACATGCAATGCTGCGAAGTTGAACAGCGGAAAAGATGCAGGTCTGTTTTGGGTGACGCTCAAATGAAAATTTACATTGTATCAAAATGTCCCAATGTAATTTTGACGTTGTCATTTACCTGGTAGCTCTCGTAGGTCGGAGCCGGGGAGTAGGCCGGCGCGTGGGTGGGACCGTAGGCAGGAGGTGCGTACGTAGTCGAGTGGTAGCTGACAGGAGGGGACGAGGCGCACGCCAGGGCGGTCACGGCCGCCGCCAACTGAGGGGCAAAACACATGTGAGACAAATTATCTTAGACGAAGTCGTGAGTTATTAGGTAAGCATTAAATACATTTTGGTTCAGTGCAAAGCAATATCTTTCACCACTTTCAACAGACCTTGTTTTGGAATAAATAACTTAGTTTTGGTTTTCGAAGATGCATTTATGTAATAATGAACAATGTTTTGAAAATATAGCCCCCAAAAAGAAGTTAAAAAATTCCCTGAAATTTGAAACATGCTGGTTTGACACATCACGTTGTTGAACTGGAACCACATTCAAGTACAATATAAGTATAAGCTGAACTAGCGAATATATTCTGCACTCTTCTTTAAGTGATCACAAATCAGAATACAGTATTGCCCTATAGCTACTCACCAAGAAACGGAACGCCATGTCTGCTGCTCAGTGAGAGGGGTGCTGCTACCGAGCGGGAGCTTGTCGAGTCTGCTGTGGGTGAAGTGGTGTCCGCCGCCTTTATACCTGTGAGGGGAGCGGTCTCACCTCGACCCTGAACTGGCGCGGCAGACGGACGGTGGAGGCCCCGCCCCGAACAACGACACGGGAGCGGCTGCTCCGTTCCATTTTCGGCTGATCCTTTTGGTTTTCCAACACAGGTATCACCGGACAGAAAGCATTTGACAGGGAGGTAACCCCTGATGGACCGCTGCAACTTTCTTCAACTGATGCTTGAGGTAATAATTATTTCCTAACAATCTTGAAGTTGCAATAATAACGCCAATATTAACAACCTGGAAGTAAAGGTAGCTGTTGATAATAAAGACTGATATATTTACTGCCCATTCTTTGAAGACAAGATATTGGGAAGATACTTCACACAACTGCAAAATTGGCATCCTTTAACCCTATTTGTAACAGTGGGGGGGGGGGCGGATTCCGCCCCCCCCCCCCTCATGTTTTTCGCAGATATCTCCAGAACGGCTGGGAGCAGGCCCATGAAATTTTGGGACTTTTCATAGAATTGAACTCCGGATTTGGAGTCAAAATTTTGAGTTCTTAACTTGAACAGAGGCGGTTCCAGGGCACAGTTTTGGGTGGGTTCGGAGGCGACATTTGGCGAAAATACGGAAATGCGATCTTCACGGTTTCTTCCTAACTGCATCAAGTATGAAGGAGTTACATCGACTTACCGTGATTGCAAAAAGTGAAAATTAGATGATGTTAATGAAATATCATACACAATTGCATGGCAGAGGCGGTTTCAGGGGCTTGAAAAAGGGGGGTTTCCAGGAAGTATTCAATGCTTGGCGAGAAGCTAATATAGCAATGTAAGGGGCATTTATAGCTCTCAAGATGTAAAAGATAGCTTCTGCTTCCATTATTTGCATAATTTATTGCATATAGAGCTTCAGGGGCGTGTTCAGGAACATGAAGAGGGGGGTGACTGGCATGGTGATGACGATATGCCAGCGATAACGGCGCAATATACGTTTAGCTTATAATAATATATGCACATATGTGACCAGAAAAGGGAATAAAGTCCTTTTTTTGCAGAGGCGCGGTCAGGAATGGAAGAAAGGGGGTCATATTATTGCAAGGATACTAAGAGGCATGGGCGTACAATGACATAACATACTGCAGTTTTCGGATGAAACACGCACCACAGGCTACTCTACGAACGATTATAAGATAATAGGCGAGTCCAGGTAGGGTAAAAAGGGGGGTAAGCAATGTTAATTGAAGTTGTAAGTGAAATAGTCACTGTTGACTAGTTAGTATCATAATAGCGGATAATATACTTATCAAAAGGTCTTGCGCCGCCCTAGTTTGGATCCTGGATACGCCTATGATGAAGTACAACATGCAAAAAGGAACTATCTATGATCAGTAACATATTTATAGTGCTGGGTAGCAACTTGTCTGCGGTTAATATTTTTCCCAATTTTACCCCCCTTTTTCACTAACCTGATACCGCCTATGGCAAAAAATATGATTTATAACTGTTTTTTTTCCAATGTCTCAATCACATACCATTTCATTTATCAAAAAAACAACATCAAAAAATGGTTTTATTACGCATTTACTTCACCCCCATATTGAGTGACCTGCACACGCCTATGATTTTTGAATTTTCAAACGTCACCGTCATATATCAATTTCCGATTCAATCTCTATCGATTCCTGTTAGTTGTGTTAAAATCGGTCGATAAACATGAAAGCTATATTGAATCAAAAATACCACTAAAATTTGTAGTTTTTGCCCCCCTGTTGCCCCCCTATTCAAAATTTAGATTTTTGTATATTATTTATAAATGTAGATCGTGATGAGGAGAACCAAACACCGTTTCATTTTTGAAAATCGGACGGGTAGATCTCGAGATCTCCGGGGGGCGGAATCCGCCCCCCCCCCCTGTTACAAATAGGGGTAGCCAGGAGCCTGTTACAAATAGGGTTAACCCTCGCCCTACAGGGGGGGGGGGCTTACAGGCCCCACTGATGTTTTTCTTAAATTACTTCTGACACATGAAGTAAATCTTGCTGAAATTTTTGGTAGCTGAGTTTACAACAATTATACGTAACTGTCCAAATGTATTTGAAATTGGTTAAGTATTTTGGGAGATCATAATGTTTTGATGACGTCATGTTGTTACAAAAATGAGAAATATTTGAAAATCGTAGAAAACAGAGTTTGAAAGAAAATTGAAACCCAATTCACCAAAGATACAACATTGCATTGCCTTTAAAATGGCAATCTCAGATTTGAAAAATTTTGGGTTTTTGACCCCCAAAATTAAAAACAAACTGTTATTTTGGAAAAATCCCACACAATCAAAATTTTCAAAGATATTTAAAAAAAACGTATTACATGTGAGAGAACAGAGTATGGACCATACTCATACCATATTTCAAAGTAATATATCTATTATGGACCGAGTGATGGCTTCCTAAGTGTAAGAAACTGATGACGTCAATTTTTATAATAACTTTTTTTGACATTTTTGGACAAGATACGAACAAATAATTACTTTTTTTTGTTTTTCTGAGTTAAAACTGGTCTAGGAACATGCCTTTTTATTTACATTTATCAATTTCTAATTGTGTGGCTTTCTGAAGAGCAAAATCGCTGTTCTGGACGTGGTAAATCCGACGTCATTCACTTGACCTGGAAGGTCACTCATTGATCTGAAACCTACAAATTGCAAACTGTTTGATTCCTTTCATGACAGGCAACATGCTGGTTCTTACCGCATTTCTCTAAGTTGCTTGGTTTGGAAGGTAACCCACGCACTGCAGGGGGTTAATTTCCGCCCCCTCAGGTTTTTCAAAGATAGCGAAGTTTTGGCACACCTGTTAGGACATCAATTGCGCACACTTTGCAAAAAATATATCCTCGGGTCATCTCAGGTCAGGTCACCACACCAGGTCAAGTGACCCTACCTCCAAAAACGTTTGCAGTTGTGCCAAAACCAGAGTTTTTCACCGATCAAATTGAAACTTACAGGATGTCATGAGGGCATAAGTACTTACTATTCGTTTATCTCGGAATTTTGATATCGGTGACTTAAGGTCAGGTCAATTTCTTAACCTCCCCATAATAAGTCAATAGGGAAATATACAAATGCTTATTATTTCAAGGATATAAATGATATTAGTCCAATTACTTCTGGATCATGTTATTATAGGATATTCTTTAAGATCCCAGTGTAGTTTTTGTTCAGTGACCCGAGGTCATGCTTGGTCACCATCACTTTTTTTGTCAATAACTCCCGACATAATGAAGATAGAGAAGTAAAACAGACATCAACGTGTTTGTCTCGTCGAAATACGTCTTCCCATATGCAGCATGCCCTACTTAGGTCACCACTTGACTTTGACCTGAAGTTAAATTTTTAAGTTGTCTTAACAAGGTCACCATGTATAACATTCAAAGCGTCTTGACAAGATAAACACAATGGCGTAAACCGTTTTCCGTTATCTTTATTAAGTAAAAAGTTAATAGAAGAAAAAAAAAACGAATTTGCAAAAAAAAATCATTTTTCCTTTTTTGACCTCTAAAGCCTCAAATATTGACCTGAGATCAAATCTGAGGACACCTTAGCGATTTCAAAATTCACTGGCTGGCGTTTGATTTTTTTCCGTTTGTCTCTAACGAGCATCGTTTCTGAGATATATGGGAATTTCTGGAGCGATGTCCTAAAACAGGGAAAAACTGGAAAATTTGACCTTTGATGACTTCTGGTTACCTCAATTTTGACCTGATCTAAAATAATACTTTCGATACAACATGTATCATGCTATCAAATACCTTTTCCCCTTCTCGCTACATAGCGTAGTTTTCGAGATCTCAGGGGGGGGGGCGGAAATCAACCCCCCCTGCAGTTGGTGTTCGGCGCAAAGCCCCTGTAGTGCGTGGGTTAACAGGGGTGGCCTGTCAGCCCCCCCCCCCGTAGGGCGAAGGTGAAAAGCTCCCTTAGGGCGAGGGTTAAAAGAAGACATTCTAAACATAATGAATCTAATTCAATTCGGATTTTTAAAAAACACAACATGTATTTGCTGATTGTTCGAAATTAGAAATAACCGAAAAATGAACTAACGTGTGTCTTATACCTGGACCTAGCAAACGCATTTGATACCGTTTCTATTTAAATACGTTTTGAACGAAATGCACTGCGTGGGAATGAGGTGTCGTTTACATGACATGATTAATTCGTTCCTCAGCAACAGGAATAAAGTAGCAATTATCAATTATATATATTCTGAAAAGCAGGCTGCTGTTCCTGCAGGGATCTTGCAGGGTTCTATTGTAGGTCTACCATTGTTTATATTAGTACCGAGCGGGCATGAAGCGCCCGTGAGGTTTCTCGTCAACTTACTAGACAAATTTACATTTGACAAGGCCCGACCCTGCCCGACACGTCCCGACTTCGCCAGACCCGGTCATATAGAAGCTTTTCGGAAGCAACCACTGCTCCGATTGAGATAGGGTTTTCACCACTGGATAGGACCACCAAAAAAAAAATGGTTTTGTTATGTTACGTTCTGATAGGGGTGGTACTACCGCGGGTGGAACCCGCAGACGTCGAAATGAACATAAATCATTCTTGATAAAAAATGGCTTGATTTATCTAAGCATTCGTTTTTTTATACGCTAAAGTATGCAGTCGCTCAGGACGTACTCCCTTTTGGTGGATTCGAGAAAGGAGATTATATACAATTTAATACAAAAATAATTTGTATATTGGCATGCATGGAGGCCTGTCAATTTTTATGGAGGACTAAAATAAATAAAATTACTAAAATAAATAAAAATAAAAATACCACGTGTGCTCCCGTACCGTTTCATATTTCAAACTTTTTTTAGCTTTATCAGTGCGCGCTCGCTCGGTCATCGCCCAAAAAGGGGTTTTACTTGTATTTCAATGTCCTACAAAATATTTTGAACCTCGCAAATTTTTACGTATTTGCCTTTGATATAGCCGGGAAGATCAAAGCAAATAACACAAATACTGAGTAATTACAAAATAGTGTTAACACACGCGTAGGTGACTAATTTAGACTAAAACTACCTCGCTCAGGGAACATTTTTCCTGTGTTAACTCTCACATAGCGTGAGTAATCTTTATCACAGATGTTTATGCAAAGGATTGCAATATTTAGTCTTTCTTGAACTAGTTGACAAAAGCTATCACCTTGATACCTATAATTTGCATAGGTGTAGGTATTTGCATACTCTGTATTTTGCTTGCGCTGAGTTAGGAAAAGTGACATAATCAGGGTTTTTATTTGTGTATGTTGCAGTTTGGACGTTATGCCAATTCTTCAAAAAATATAAGCCTCCGTATTGTGTTGGTATTGTCACGCCATTAGTTTCCCCCTTCCTTAAAATAATTAGACACTTTCAATCTTTAGAGAGAGCTGTACTCAAATAGAAGGCAGTTGAACAGCTGAACTTGATGTTGCACTCGAACTCGGTCATCGCAGTTAATGAGTGTCTAATGTTGATCTCATGTCTTATCTCAGTCAGTTGACCGGCATTGTATAGCCGGTTTTGGTGGGCCGATGCCAGTCACATAGCCACTTTGTAGGTCATCTTCGGTCCAGTGATTGGTGCTTCAGTAACTGAAGCGTCATCCCATTACTACTCAGTACTGAGTTAATCCTATTACTGTCGGGCTAAACAAGATACACAACTGTCGGGGGGGGGGGGGGGGTCTATTCTCTTCTCCCCTCGTATCTCGGGAACCGCCAGGCTGATTCACTCCGGGAAAGCGGCTTTCGATTCCCTTCAGCTTGACCTATATTTTGGGTATTCACAAATATGCCACATTTGGCCATGAATGGATACAAAGCGGATTTTTGGCTGCTTATAATTGCATATAG
>JAXIVJ010014188.1:0-35087 GCA_036785665.1 Chirona hameri | reverse complement strand
TCTTTTATTCCTGGTCCCTAGATGGCACACTAGTAGTACACGACTGAAGTATGCTGCTGTGGCCGCATAGCTTGATAGCCGGAGCTGCGGTGTCTGCGCAATGGGGGAGGAGGAGAGGAAACGAGTTATATTCGATCACTCAAAAGGGGTAATCATACTCTTGACGCTGATGAAACCTGCTCGGAGAAAAGCGAGCAAATCACTCCCAAGGTAGCAAAAAAAGATATTTACATCAGTCATGTTTTATAGATAGGAGTGTAGGTACATACCTACCTTGCTAATTGGTTTCCAAAGGATGTGTACCATACATATTATGTCTTAAAGATTAATCCTGTTTCTATTTCGTAGCAAGCTCGAAAGGTTTAAGAGCTGTTAGTGCTGTTTCCAGGAATGACATCGCAAACTATATTAAAGGAAATGTTTCACCTTTGTATTGGTTTTGAACCTGAGATAGCCATTATCGTTATTGAAATGTCCGAAAATACTAAGGTAATTTTCCCCAAGAACTTAGCCGTTTTTAGAGCAATTTAATTTCTCATTGTGCACAATGGGGTCTAGGCTAGTGCCGCTGCTGATTGGCTGACAGCACTCTTGTCAGCCAATCAGCGACGTTCTATAGCTCAATAATGACGTCCAGTCATCCCCAAATTTAAAACCTCAATTTGTATAAAGGTAAATGTGACTTTTGTGAGATTAAAAAAAAATGACCATCGTTTTCAGCAGCACCTTACTTCATATTGAGAGCTACCACTAGCGTATATTTGACAACTTTCAGAAAAGGTGAAACATTCCTTTACACCCGCCATTGTACGTGGGCGTTTAACACCCCCCTGATTAATTTCGTAATAACTCAAAAACCAATAGCGCTATCAACGTGAAACTTCGGGCAACCTTCTTCTAAATTATATTTTACGTCTACTGTGAAAACATAAAGCAATTTCTTCGAACAAAATCGAAGTTATAACGAACTTTTGTGACCGTCACTATACACGAGTTTCTACACCCAAATCAGATAAAATGTAACAGACTCGTACACAATGCCATATTTGAGAGAAAATGCAATCCAAAACGTCAAAAGATGTAAAATAGCAAGGGGCTACAGCTAGATGGCCGATCTCAAAATTTTCGAAAATAGTTTGGTTTTTGACCCCCTCAAAATTTAAACAAACGTTTTTTTTGTGTGGGGGACAATGCCACACAAAATCTTTATTTTCAAGATATTCAAAAAGGCCGGAATAAATATCAGGAGGAACCACATAATGGCGAACCACCATACCAAATGTCAGAATGATATCACCATTTTTGACTGACTGATATGGCATCTAAAGTATGGAGTAACTCATGGCGTCATTTAAAAAATATGGTGGTTTGGGGCTTTTGTTGACCAGGTACAGACAAATAAATCGGCACCACTGTATGTCTCTGAGACAAAAATTGGTCTAGCAACCATGCCTATTTTTATTGTAGATTTAGTCAATTACAAATGTTAGATATTCGGTGACCTGAACTTGACCTGAAATTGGACATTTACTTCAGACGTAAATGAAGTCAGGTGGTCAAAATGACTATCGACTGATCGAATTATACGTGGAAAATAACTCATAAAACATGTGTTGCATGACTTTCGTAGACTATTTGAGCATAGTGACCATTTGTGACCTGACCTTGACCCTTGGACCTTGGCCAACACTCTCACTTTAGCTCATGCATGGGATGTGTCATCATACATTTGGCAGCACTATTGGGTGAAACTGGTCGGTCAACTGAAGGCGTTATGGAAAAGCAATGGCCCATAAACTAAAATACGTCTGATTTTTGACCTTTGACCTGACCGTGACCTGACACATGTTGACCTCATTTTGACACTTTCTGTGCAGCTTTTGATTCGTATCATTAGAGAGAGTTTGATTGCCGACGCTTTGCCTCGTCTCGCTGCGATTATTGGTTCGGAAGATCACCAGGGAGGCGTTTAACCCCCCTCCCTCTCCCCAGTCAATGGCGTTCTGCTGAGACCCCAGTCAATGCCTGGTTAGCCCGCCATTGGCTGGGGGGGGCATTTCCCCTCCCGCCCACCCCGCCCTGACGAACTTTCGCAATGAGGCTCAGCACAGGCACGTAGCCAGGATTTCGTCCAGGGAGGGGGGGGCGGCGCCTCGAAAGGGCCCCCTTTACCGACGCGCTGAAAAGGGCCCCTTCCCAAGCGTGAAAAGGCAAACAAAACGGATGAAAAAGGCACGTTACAACGAATCATGAAAATGCAGAGTATTACAGGTATGGCATGGGCCATACCAACTTTTAGGAGCTGGAGTTAGCAAAACTTCCATATCGACTTGTGGAACCAGCGATTCAGATTCAGATTCAGATTATTTATTCATGACAAATCATAAAACATGGGTTTGTCGTTGTCATCACGTCAGGGAGTTAAGAATCAGGCCGAGGTTCAAACAGCAGCACTCAACAGTCGACACAGAACACGGCCTACGCATCACCATACTGATCTCAATGAGGAGATATCTCCTTAGTTGAAACCTTTAAGTTTCGCTTGTTGATTGTCGAAACGGGACGACCGGTCGTAGTAGCGCACGCGGCTGTAACATAACCGTCGGCGGCCTGCCTCCGTGCGTATTCTCGTAACACACGGTGGCCGACGAGGCACGCGTCGGTACCTGGTGCTGCGCGGTGTTCGCCGATAGTGCTGACAATGACTCCGGTTCTGCCCGTGGTGGTGGTCTGTGTGGTTACTATACATACTCATATCACAGGCCGGTAATAACCTGACAAAACTCGCAGCATCGAGCCATTTGCAAATTCACGGAACACGTCGTGAATATTATCATATTGCGACGGCGCACTGATGACACGGGCACCGAAATTTAGGAGTTTCTGTACTCTGTGACAGTTGTGTGTCGCTGCAACGTACCGTAGAAGGGGGTTTTTCGGTACTGACATGCTTGGCTGCATCAGTCGGCAATGAGGATGGCAAGTACATTTCGCAGTAGTCGAATAGCTAGTAGTAGTAAAGGAATAAAACTCAGTGAAGTTCAATGCAGTTGTCCATGGAATAAAATACTCGCAAAAAATTTTGCGCCGCTCCGCGGCGCAATTCAACTACAAATTCCAGGTTATATGCGGGTTAGAAGAAAACACACGTGTCCGTTGCATCAGCAAGTACCAACCTGGAATATTGGTTTTAAGCCTCAAAGACCTGGAACCTCTTGAAGAAATTGCGCCGTCGGAGGCGGCGCGGAAATTTGGAGTCTTATGCCCATAGATATGCATTCTCTATTTCTCATCAATGCTGTCACAGTTGCGTATGGTGCGACGACCTATATACAAATGTTATTGTGCGTTTAAAGTACGGTAAAAAAGGTGCTGAAAGGTGAACTATTATTGCCCAATTATAATAGGAAAAGTCAGCAACATAACACTCAAATGCGCCAGAGAAACGGACCGTGTTTTTCTTCCTACACCCGCATATATCCTGGAATTTGTAGTTGAATTGCGCCGCGGAGCGGCGCAAAAATTTTGAGTTTTATTCCCTGGACAACTGCACTTGAACTTCACTGAGTTTTTATTCCTTTACTACTACTGTTGAAAGGCCCAGGGTCCCTTCAGATCGTCTAGGCCCCGATCCGACCTTGTTCAAACGCCCTTCTGACCTGTTCAGAGACTCATCTGCGGATCGCGAAAAGACATGATGTGAGTGAGTGATATATATTAAATACAAAGAGGGCCTACTCTAGCAAAAAAAAATCGGAGCTCGCGGGTATATGTGTAACACCCTTCGTTAGCGATTAAGAGGCATTCGGTAACTTGTCATTGCTCGTCTTAAAGACGAGCAAAGACCAGTTACCGAATGCCTTCTTATCACGCTGATGAAGGGTGTTACGATATATACCCGAAAGCTCCGATTTTTAATATTTTTATGGTGCGTGTAAGTCCTTTTGTTATTAATCTCTCATCTGGAATCCCTACGTGTTTTGGCCCTTCTCGGTCGGACCAGGGGCTCCTCTGACCTTGCCAAGAAGCCGCCCTCTCTGTGGTGTCAAGGCGGCCCCATTCGGCCTGGTTCAGAGGTCCTTTCCGACCTGCCAGGGCCTGACTGGCTGCTTAAATCACCCTGCCGACATGCTACGGCTCGGAGTTCCTCCTCGACCTGCCAGGGGACCCTCTAGTCTGGCTAGGACATTCATCCGGCATGTGTTCAAGGGCCCTTCCTACCGCCCAGGGAGTTTCGGTCTAGCACAGGGACCCCTCTGACTTGCCCAGGAGCCCTACCGATCTGCCCCAGTCGACTCTTCTGGTCGGGACTGCGCTGGCTGCTTTGTCGCCCTTGCTCGGACATGCTCAAGAGGCTCTCCGATCTGCCCTTGGGCCCCTCCGTGCTGGCTAGGGGCCAATTCGATATGTTCAGAGGGGCCCTTCTTACTCGCCCAGGGGCCCTTTTGATCTGGTCAGGGGCCCCTCAATCTGTACAGGGGCATTGTGAACTTTCCAGGGCGCACTCTGTCTGTCCAGGGACCGTCCAGCCTCCTAAGGGGGCCCTTCCGACCTGGCAAGGGACTGTGCTGGCTGCTTCATCGCCTTGCGACATGCTCCGAGGGTCCTCGCCGACCTTCCCTGAGGGTCCCTCCGTGCTGACTAGGGGCCCATTCTGCATGTCTCAGAAGACCGTCCTGACCGCACTCCAGGGGCCCTTTCCGGTCCTGGTCAGGGCCCCTCCCTGGCATGAGGGGCCCTTTGGACTTCTCAGGGCCCTCTGGGGTCTGTCCAAGGGCCCTCCAACCTGTGCAGCGGGCCCTTTATGACCTGGTAAGGGACTGCGCTGGCTGCTTTGTCGCCCTGAGCCGACATGCTCAGGGGCCTCATCGATCTGCTCAGAGGGCCCTCTGTGCTGGCTAGGGGTCATTCGACGTGTTCAGAGGGCCCCTCTGACTCCGCTCAGGGCCCTTTCGGTCTGGCCAGGGGCCCCTCTGACATGAACAGGGCGCCTTATCGAACGACAAGGGGCCCCTCTGGTCTTTCAGGGAGGGTCCTGGTGGCCCTAAAGAGCTCTGAAGTGATTTGAACTCTCTAATGACCACGCTTCGCGTGGTAAAGAGTCCATGATACCGCGCTTCGCGCAGTCTTATCGGCCGTTTTCGGCGCGCCTGCGTGCGCCGAAAAGGGCCCCCCGCCGCCGAAAAGGACTGGCCTCCAGGGGGGCGGCTGCACCCCCCCCCCCCACCCCCCCCCAGACCCCTTGGCTACGTGCCTGCCTAAGCAACTATGGCGCTATCGACGTGAAAACTTCATGGTGCCTTCTCCTACATCAATGATACGTCTTCTTTACGAAAATGAAAGAAATTTCGTCGAAATTTGTTCGATATATTGCGAATTTAGTGACGTCACTACACACGAGTTTGACGCAAAAATCAGCTAAAGTTTAGGCAGGCGTAAAAATGCCATATTTGAAGGCAAATGCAATCGAAAAACGCTGAAAGATAAGCAAACGGAAAGGGACTACAAAATGATTATCTCGTCTTGTTTGAAAATGTTGGTTTTTTAAGCCCCATTTTGATTAAATGCTCTCAAAAATCTACATTTTCAAACAATTTTCGAAAAACCGGAAGATGTGTTAAAGAACCACATGTGGACAATACTCAAACCAACTCTAAAAGCATTATCTTTATTTTTGAGCTGGACTTATCGCTCCCTAAGTATGAGTAACTCATGACGTCATATTTTGAATTTGCGTCTTTTTGTTTCGTTTTTAGGGACCCAGCTACAAACACATAAATGACAGCATCGTATGATTCGGAGACAAAACTGGTCTAGACACGTGCCTTTCTTATTTATATTTATTAACTCTTCAAAATTTGACCCTTATTTGACCTGACCTTGACCTTATATGGTGTCAGATTGTGAAAATGACTGCTACTGTCGAATTATACGTGTAAAATATCCCGTACATGTGTCGCATGGCTTTCGTAGACCTGTAGCCTTTTGTGACCTGACCTTGACCTTGACCTTTGCATACAATTTCACTTTTGCTTATGCGGGATATGTATTATACCTTTGAGAGCACTTTGTGCGATAATAGTCGCAATCTAAGCCTACGGATGGAAAGTATGGCCCAAAAACTCAAATGTCGCAATTGTATCTTTGACCAGACCGTGACCTAACATGTGACCTTATTTTGAACATTTTGTATATGTTTTGGATGCCTGTCATTGAGAGCTTTCGATTGCCGTCTTGTGCGTCTCGCTGCGGTTATTGGTTCGGAAGATAACCATAGGGCGAAAAACGCCCCCCAGTCAATGGCGTTCGGCTGAGACCCCAGCCAATGCCGGGTTAAGGGCAATGTAAGGAGTTGACACTTCTTTGGAGTCAATAATATGTCTTATATACGAGCCAAAGCAATACTGTGAATTTAAATGAGATGTGAAAAGAGCCCAAATCTGCTGTCCTGTTTCGAACGAAATCAAATCTGCCTCCGCGGTTATCGATGATTTGCTTCCGGTAGCCAGACTGCCAGTGGTCGTGTGGCAGTATGTTCAATATAACCACCGCCAGGTCGGTCATCTGACCAGCACCAGGTCGGTCATCTGACCACCGCCAGGTCGGTCATCTGACCAGCGCCAGGTCGGTCATCTGACCAGCGCCAGGTCGGTCATCTGACCAGCGGCTACTTAGATGGACTTCAAGCGCTTTACCCCATTTTATTTGTTTCGGTGGTCAGATAATAGCGTCTGGCTGACTCAGTTGGTAGAGAGTTGGGCCGAAATCCATGTGTTCCGGGTTCGAGTCTGGCTACTGACCAGGTCATTCGGCTCCCCGCCTCGGTTGGCGTGAGGGACCACGACTATAAATATGACGACAGTCGCGTAGTCGTAAAGCTTCAATGCCACCACCACCTCATCGGTCATCGAATTAAAGTCATCAAAATCAGTGACAGCAGTGACAGGCGTGACAGCAGTGACAGCGGTGACAGCGGTGGCCGGTGATAGCTGACGGCAGCGACAGCAATAGCAGCAATGACAACAGCAGTGTCAGCAGTGTGTATGTGTGTCCGTCTGTCCGTCCGGCAGCGCCCAACCGGTGATAGCTGACGGCAGCGACAGCAATAACACCAATAACAACAGCAGTGTCATCAGTGTGTATGTGTGTCCGTCTGTCCGTCCGGCAGCGCCCAGAGGTAAGCCGGTGATCAGTGACGGCAGTGACGGCAGTGACGACAGTGACGGCAGTGACGACAGTGACGGCAGTGACGGCAGTGACGGCAGTGACGGCAGTGACGACAGTGACGGCAGTGACGGCAGTGACGGCAGTGACGACAGTGACGGCAGTGACGGCAGTGACGGCAGTGACAGCAGTGACGGCAGTGACAGCAGTGACGGCAGTGACGACAGTGACGGCAGTGACGGCAGTGACAGCAGTATGTGTGTCTGTCTGTTCGTCCGGCAGCACCCGGCGGGAAGCCTGTGATCCTGGCAGCGCACAACACCAGCGCCACCTCTGTGCGGCTGCGGTGGCGGCCCCTGGCGGCCGACCAGCTCAGGGGAGAGTTCCAGGCGTACCGTATCACCTACCGGGAGCGGAACGGTACCGCCGACACGCTGCACGAGGTCCGCATACGCGACGAACAGACGCAGGTGAGAGTCAGGCACACACCGCTACAGAGACGGCAGCTGACGCGCTGCACGAGGTCCGCATACGCGACGAACAGACGCAGGTGAGGGTCAGACACACAGCTACAGAGAGGCAGCTGACGCACTGCTCTACAATGTTTTCAAATTGCTTCAAATTTCAAATTAATAACAATTTCAGAACCCATAATTGATATTCCCAAATTCAGAACCTCTGAATGGTGCTTTTAAAAACAACTGAGATATTGTGTGGAAAACTTTGCGAACTGTTCCCTAGCTCAGAGTGTTTACTGGATTGTGATTTTGTACACATATGCCACCAATATCCGCAAATAAGAAACAAAATGAAAGACACAATATGCAAAACTCTCTAACCCGAATGAGTGTCCCAAACAGAATTACGTGAGTGTCGCAGAGAGAGACGTGTCGTCTCGGTTTTTGTGCAGAAGGCGCAGTGTCTGGGTAATATGCTGGTACAGTACTGCAGATGGTCCCAGTTCGACCTGTTGTTGTCTGGCGGTCGGTCGGAGGCAATACAAAGTGTATGTACTTTTGCAGCTGTCTGCCAGGCTATCCGTAACGGAAGCGTGGCGCAGAAGATCGTGACGGCTGCGGCCTGCCTATAGTGAATACAAATATCGTCCTAAACGCGGCGTACTTGCCGGCTTCGTGGTTGCCGCTCCAATGAGCTAAATGTTTAGTTTCTCGAATTCGCCAATGACATTGAATCACTCAGCTGAACAATGTCCAGTTCAGACTTCAGACTTCAGATTTCAGACTTCAGATTTCAGACTTCAGACTTCAGACTTCAGACTTCAGACTTCAGACTTCAGACTTCAGACTTCAGACTTCAGACTTCAGACTTCAGACTCCAGACTTCAGACTCCAGACTTCAGACTTCAGACTTCAGACTCCAGACTTCAGACTTCAGACTTCAGACTTCAGACTTCAGACTTCAGACTTCAGACTTCAGACTTCAGACTTCAGACTTCAGACTTCAGACTTCAGACTTCAGACTTCAGACTCCAGATTTCAGACTCCAGACTTCAGACTTCAGACTTCAGACTTCAGACTTCAGACTTCAGACTTCAGACTTCAGACTTCAGACTTCAGACTTCAGACTTCAGACTTCAGACTTCAGACTTCAGACTCCAGACTTCAGACGTCAGTGTCCTGCTCCAGCAGTGTGGGGATTACAGCTACACGCCGTCTTCCCTCTCCTGGCAGCGCGTCAGATGGTACCGTGTGTCCGGAGACAGCTCACTGTCACCGCTGGTGTACAGCCGGCCAGCAGCAGTCAGCTGAACCCGTCCTCGGTCACTGTGTACGTCCCTGTCACCGCTGGTGTACAGCCGGCCAGCAGCGGTCAACTGAACCCGTCCTCGGTCACTGTGTACTGTCACTGTCACCGCTGGTGTACAGCCGGCCAGCAGCGGTCAGCTGAACCCGTCCTCGGTCACTGTGTATTGTCACTGTCACCGCTGGTGTACAGCCGGCCAGCAGCGGTCAGCTGAACCCGTCCTCGGTCACTGTGTACTGTCACTGTCACCGCTGGTGTACAGCCGGCCAGCAGCGGTCAGCTGAACCCGTCCTCGGTCACTGTGTACTGTCACTGTCACCGCTGGTGTACAGCCGGCCAGCAGCGGTCAGCTGAACCCGTCCTCGGTCACTGTGTACTGTCACTGTCACCGCTGGTGTACAGCCGGCCAGCAGCGGTCAGCTGAACCCGTCCTCGGTCACTGTGTACTGTCACTGTCACCGCTGGTGTACAGCCGGCCAGCAGCGGTCAGCTGAACCCGTCCTCGGTCACTGTCACCGCTGGTGTACAGCCGGCCAGCAGCGGTCAGCTGAACCCGTCCTCGGTCACTGTGTACTGTCACTGTCACCGCTGGTGTACAGCCGGCCAGCAGCGGTCAGCTGAACCCGTCCTCGGTCACTGTGTACTGTCACTGTCACCGCTGGTGTACAGCCGGCCAGCAGCGGTCAGCTGAACCCGTCCTCGGTCACTGTGTACGTCCCTGTCACCGCTGGTGTACAGCCGGCCAGCAGCGGTCAGCTGAACCCGTCCTCGGTCACTGTGTACTGGCACTGTCACCGCTGGTGTACAGCCGGCCAGCAGCGGTCAGCTGAACCCGTCCTCGGTCACTGTGTACTGTCACTGTCACCGCTGGTGTACAGCCGGCCAGCAGCGGTCAGCTGAACCCGTCCTCGGTCACTGTGTACTGTCACTGTCACCGCTGGTGTACAGCCGGCCAGCAGCGGTCAGCTGAACCCGTCCTCAGTCACTGTCACCGCTGGTGTACAGCCGGCCAGCAGCGGTCAGCTGAACCCGTCCTCGGTCACTGTCACCGGTGGTGTACAGCCGGCCAGCAGCGGTCAGCTGAACCCGTCCTCGGTCACTGTGTACTGTCACTGTCACCGCTGGTGTACAGCCGGCCAGCAGCGGTCAGCTGAACCCGTCCTCGGTCACTGTGTACTGTCACTGTCACCGCTGGTGTACAGCCGGCCAGCAGCGGTCAGCTGAACCCGTCCTCGGTCACTGTCACCGCTGGTGTACAGCCGGCCAGCAGCGGTCAGCTGAACCCGTCCTCGGTCACTGTGTACTGTCACTGTCACCGCTGGTGTACAGCCGGCCAGCAGCGGTCAGCTGAACCCGTCCTCGGTCACTGTCACCGCTGGTGTACAGCCGGCCAGCAGCGGTCAGCTGAACCCGTCCTCGGTCACTGTGTACTGTCACTGTCACCGCTGGTGTACAGCCGGCCAGCAGCGGTCAGCTGAACCCGTCCTCGGTCACTGTCACCGCGTGAAACACGGCCAGCAGCGGTCAGCTGAACCCGTCCTCGGTCACTGTGTATTGTCACTGTCACCGCTGGTGTACAGCCGGCCAGCAGCGGTCAGATGAACCCGTCCTCGGTCACTGTGTACGTCCCTGTCACCGCTGGTGTACAGCCGGCCAGCAGCGGTCAGCTGAACCCGTCCTCGGTCACTGTGTACTGGCACTGTCACCGCTGGTGTACAGCCGGCCAGCAGCGGTCAGCTGAACCCGTCCTCGGTCACTGTGTACTGTCACTGTCACCGCTGGTGTACAGCCGGCCAGCAGCGGTCAGCTGAACCCGTCCTCGGTCACTGTGTACTGTCACTGTCACCGCTGGTGTACAGCCGGCCAGCAGCGGTCAGCTGAACCCGTCCTCGGTCACTGTCACCGCTGGTGTACAGCCGGCCAGCAGCGGTCAGCTGAACCCGTCCTCGGTCACTGTGTACTGTCACTGTCACCGCTGGTGTACAGCCGGCCAGCAGCGGTCAGCTGAACCCGTCCTCGGTCACTGTGTACTGTCACTGTCACCGCTGGTGTACAGCCGGCCAGCAGCGGTCAGCTGAACCCGTCCTCGGTCACTGTGTACTGTCACTGTCACCGCTGGTGTATAGCCGGCCAGCAGCAGTCAGCTGAACCCGTCCTCGGTCACTGTGTACTGTCACTGTCACCGCTGGTGTACAGCCGGCCAGCAGCGGTCAGCTGAACCCGTCCTCGGTCACTGTGTACTGTCACTGTCACCGCTGGTGTACAGCCGGCCAGCAGCGGTCAGCTGAACCCGTCCTCGGTCACTGTCACCGCTGGTGTACAGCCGGCCAGCAGCAGTCAGCTGAACCCGTCCTCGGTCACTGTGTACTGTCACTGTCACCGCTGGTGTACAGCCGGCCAGCAGCGGTCAGCTGAACCCGTCCTCGGTCACTGTGTACTGTCACTGTCACCGCTGGTGTACAGCCGGCCAGCAGCGGTCAGCTGAACCCGTCCTCGGTCACTGTCACTGCTGGTGTACAGCCGGCCAGCAGCGGTCAGCTGAACCCGTCCTCGGTCACTGTGTACGTCCCTGTCACCGCTGGTGTACAGCCGGCCAGCAGCGGTCAGCTGAACCCGTCCTCGGTCACTGTGTACGTCCCTGTCACCGCTGGTGTACAGCCGGCCAGCAGCGGTCAGCTGAACCCGTCCTCGGTCACTGTGTACTGTCACTGTCACCGCTGGTGTACAGCCGGCCAGCAGCGGTCAGCTGAACCCGTCCTCGGTCACTGTGTACGTCCCTGTCACCGCTGGTGTACAGCCGGCCAGCAGCGGTCAGCTGAACCCGTCCTCGGTCACTGTGTACGTCCCTGTCACCGCTGGTGTACAGCCGGCCAGCAGCGGTCAGCTGAACCCGTCCTCGGTCACTGTGTACTGTCACTGTCACCGCTGGTGTACAGCCGGCCAGCAGCGGTCAGCTGAACCCGTCCTCGGTCACTGTGTACGTCCCTGTCACCGCTGGTGTACAGCCGGCCAGCAGCGGTCAGCTGAACCCGTCCTCGGTCACTGTGTACGTTCCTGTCACCGCTGGTGTACAGCCGGCCAGCAGCGGTCAGCTGAACCCGTCCTCGGTCACTGTGTACTGTCACTGTCACCGCTGGTGTACAGCCAGCCAGCAGCGGTCAGCTGAACCCGTCCTCGGTCACTGTGTATTGTCACTGTCACCGCTGGTGTACAGCCAGCCAGCAGCGGTCAGCTGAACCCGTCCTCGGTCACTGTGTACTGTCACTGTCACCGCTGGTGTACAGCCGGCCAGCAGCGGTCAACTGAACCCGTCCTCGGTCACTGTCACCGCTGGTGTACAGCCGGCCAGCAGCGGTCAGCTGAACCCGTCCTCGGTCACTGTGTACTGTCACTGTCACCGCTGGTGTACAGCCGGCCAGCAGCGGTCAGCTGAACCCGTCCTCGGTCACTGTGTACTGTCACTGTCACCGCTGGTGTACAGCCGGCCAGCAGCGGTCAGCTGAACCCGTCCTCGGTCACTGTGTACTGTCACTGTCACCGCTGGCGTACAGCCGGCCAGCAGCGGTCAGCTGAACCCGTCCTCGGTCACTGTCACCGCTGGTGTACAGCCGGCCAGCAGCGGTCAGCTGAACCCGTCCTCGGTCACTGTCACCGCTGGTGTACAGCCGGCCAGCAGCAGTCAGCTGAACCCGTCCTCGGTCACTGTGTATTGTCACTGTCACCGCTGGTGTACAGCCGGCCAGCAGCGGTCAGCTGAACCCGTCCTCGGTCACTGTGTACTGTCACTGTCACCGCTGGTGTACAGCCAGCCAGCAGCGGTCAGCTGAACCCGTCCTCGGTCACTGTGTACGTCCCTGTCACTGCTGGTGTACAGCCGGCCAGCAGCGGTCAGCTGAACCCGTCCTCGGTCACTGTCACCGCTGGTGTACAGCCGGCCAGCAGCGGTCAGCTGAACCCGTCCTCGGTCACTGTCACCGCTGGTGTACAGCCGGCCAACAGCGGTCAGCTGAACCCGTCCTCGGTCACTGTGTACGTCCCTGTCACCGCTGGTGTACAACCGGCCAGCAGCAGTCAGCTGAACCCGTCCTCGGTCACTGTGCACTGTCACTGTCACCGCTGGTGTACAGCCAGCCAGCAGCGGTCAGCTGAACCCGTCCTCGGTCACTGTGTATTGTCACTGTCACCGCTGGTGTACAGCCGGCCAGCAGCGGTCAGCTGAACCCGTCCTCGGTCACTGTGTACTGTCACTGTCACCGCTGGTGTACAGCCGGCCAGCAGCAGTCAGCTGAACCCGTCCTCGGTCACTGTGTACTGTCACTGTCACCGCTGGTGTACAGCCAGCCAGCAGCGGTCAGCTGAACCCGTCCTCGGTCACTGTGTACGTCCCTGTCACTGCTGGTGTACAGCCGTCCACCAGCGGTCAGCTGAACCCGTCCTCGGTCACTGTCACTGCTGGTGTACAGCCGGCCAGCAGCGGTCAGCTGAACCCGCCCTCGGTCACTGTCACTGCTGGTGTACAGCCGGCCAGCAGCGGTCAGCTGAACCCGTCCTCGGTCACTGTGTATTGTCACTGTCACCGCTGGTGTACAGCCAGCCAGCAGCGGTCAGCTGAACCCGTCCTCGGTCACTGTGTACGTCCCTGTCACCGCTGGTGTACAGCCGGCCAGCAGCGGTCAGCTGAACCCGTCCTCGGTCACTGTGTACTGTCACTGTCACCGCTGGTGTACAGCCGGCCAGCAGCGGTCAGCTGAACCCGTCCTCGGTCACTGTGTACTGTCACTGTCACCGCTGGTGTACAGCCAGCCAGCAGCGGTCAGCTGAACCCGTCCTCGGTCAATGTGTACATCCCTGTCACCGCTGGTGTACAGCCGGCCAGCAGCGGTCAGCTGAACCCGTCCTCGGTCACTGGGTACTGTCACTGTCACCGCTGGTATACAGCCAGCCAGCAGCGGTCAGCTGAACCCGTCCTCGGTCACTGTGTACTGTCACTGGCACCGCTGGTGTACAGCCGGCCAGCAGCAGTCAGCTGAACCCATCCTCGGTCACTGTCACCGCTGGTGTACAGACGGTCAGCAGCGGTCAGCTGAACCCGTCCTCGGTCACTGTCACCGCTGGTGTACAGCCGGCCAGCAGCGGTCAGCTGAACCCATCCTCGGTCACTGTGTATTGTCACTGTCACCGCTGGTGTACAGCCGGCCAGCAGCGGTCAGCTAAACCCGTCCTCGGTCACTGTCACCGCGTGAAACACGGCCAGCAGCGGTCAGCTGAACCCGTCCTCGGTCACTGTGTACTGTCACTGTCACCGCTGGTGTACAGCCGGCCAGCAGCGGTCAGCTGAACCCGTCCTCGGTCACTGTCACCGCTGGTGTACAGCCGGCCAGCAGCGGTCAGCTGAACCCGTCCTCGGTCACTGTGTACTGTCACTGTCACCGCTGGTGTACAGCCGGCCAGCAGCGGTCAGCTGAACCCGTCCTCGGTCACTGTCACCGCTGGTGTACAGCCGGCCAGCAGCGGTCAGCTGAACCCGTCCTCGGTCACTGTGTACTGTCACTGTCACCGCTGGTGTACAGCCGGCCAGCAGCGGTCAGCTGAACCCGTCCTCGGTCACTGTCACCGCGTGAAACACGGCCAGCAGCGGTCAGCTGAACCCGTCCTCGGTCACTGTGTATTGTCACTGTCACCGCTGGTGTACAGCCGGCCAGCAGCGGTCAGATGAACCCGTCCTCGGTCACTGTGTACGTCCCTGTCACCGCTGGTGTACAGCCGGCCAGCAGCGGTCAGCTGAACCCGTCCTCGGTCACTGTGTACTGGCACTGTCACCGCTGGTGTACAGCCGGCCAGCAGCGGTCAGCTGAACCCGTCCTCGGTCACTGTGTACTGTCACTGTCACCGCTGGTGTACAGCCGGCCAGCAGCGGTCAGCTGAACCCGTCCTCGGTCACTGTGTACTGTCACTGTCACCGCTGGTGTACAGCCGGCCAGCAGCGGTCAGCTGAACCCGTCCTCGGTCACTGTCACCGCTGGTGTACAGCCGGCCAGCAGCGGTCAGCTGAACCCGTCCTCGGTCACTGTGTACTGTCACTGTCACCGCTGGTGTACAGCCGGCCAGCAGCGGTCAGCTGAACCCGTCCTCGGTCACTGTGTACTGTCACTGTCACCGCTGGTGTACAGCCGGCCAGCAGCGGTCAGCTGAACCCGTCCTCGGTCACTGTGTACTGTCACTGTCACCGCTGGTGTATAGCCGGCCAGCAGCAGTCAGCTGAACCCGTCCTCGGTCACTGTGTACTGTCACTGTCACCGCTGGTGTACAGCCGGCCAGCAGCGGTCAGCTGAACCCGTCCTCGGTCACTGTGTACTGTCACTGTCACCGCTGGTGTACAGCCGGCCAGCAGCGGTCAGCTGAACCCGTCCTCGGTCACTGTCACCGCTGGTGTACAGCCGGCCAGCAGCAGTCAGCTGAACCCGTCCTCGGTCACTGTGTACTGTCACTGTCACCGCTGGTGTACAGCCGGCCAGCAGCGGTCAGCTGAACCCGTCCTCGGTCACTGTGTACTGTCACTGTCACCGCTGGTGTACAGCCGGCCAGCAGCGGTCAGCTGAACCCGTCCTCGGTCACTGTCACTGCTGGTGTACAGCCGGCCAGCAGCGGTCAGCTGAACCCGTCCTCGGTCACTGTGTACGTCCCTGTCACCGCTGGTGTACAGCCGGCCAGCAGCGGTCAGCTGAACCCGTCCTCGGTCACTGTGTACGTCCCTGTCACCGCTGGTGTACAGCCGGCCAGCAGCGGTCAGCTGAACCCGTCCTCGGTCACTGTGTACTGTCACTGTCACCGCTGGTGTACAGCCGGCCAGCAGCGGTCAGCTGAACCCGTCCTCGGTCACTGTGTACGTCCCTGTCACCGCTGGTGTACAGCCGGCCAGCAGCGGTCAGCTGAACCCGTCCTCGGTCACTGTGTACGTCCCTGTCACCGCTGGTGTACAGCCGGCCAGCAGCGGTCAGCTGAACCCGTCCTCGGTCACTGTGTACTGTCACTGTCACCGCTGGTGTACAGCCGGCCAGCAGCGGTCAGCTGAACCCGTCCTCGGTCACTGTGTACGTCCCTGTCACCGCTGGTGTACAGCCGGCCAGCAGCGGTCAGCTGAACCCGTCCTCGGTCACTGTGTACGTTCCTGTCACCGCTGGTGTACAGCCGGCCAGCAGCGGTCAGCTGAACCCGTCCTCGGTCACTGTGTACTGTCACTGTCACCGCTGGTGTACAGCCAGCCAGCAGCGGTCAGCTGAACCCGTCCTCGGTCACTGTGTATTGTCACTGTCACCGCTGGTGTACAGCCAGCCAGCAGCGGTCAGCTGAACCCGTCCTCGGTCACTGTGTACTGTCACTGTCACCGCTGGTGTACAGCCGGCCAGCAGCGGTCAACTGAACCCGTCCTCGGTCACTGTCACCGCTGGTGTACAGCCGGCCAGCAGCGGTCAGCTGAACCCGTCCTCGGTCACTGTGTACTGTCACTGTCACCGCTGGTGTACAGCCGGCCAGCAGCGGTCAGCTGAACCCGTCCTCGGTCACTGTGTACTGTCACTGTCACCGCTGGTGTACAGCCGGCCAGCAGCGGTCAGCTGAACCCGTCCTCGGTCACTGTGTACTGTCACTGTCACCGCTGGCGTACAGCCGGCCAGCAGCGGTCAGCTGAACCCGTCCTCGGTCACTGTCACCGCTGGTGTACAGCCGGCCAGCAGCGGTCAGCTGAACCCGTCCTCGGTCACTGTCACCGCTGGTGTACAGCCGGCCAGCAGCAGTCAGCTGAACCCGTCCTCGGTCACTGTGTATTGTCACTGTCACCGCTGGTGTACAGCCGGCCAGCAGCGGTCAGCTGAACCCGTCCTCGGTCACTGTGTACTGTCACTGTCACCGCTGGTGTACAGCCAGCCAGCAGCGGTCAGCTGAACCCGTCCTCGGTCACTGTGTACGTCCCTGTCACTGCTGGTGTACAGCCGGCCAGCAGCGGTCAGCTGAACCCGTCCTCGGTCACTGTCACCGCTGGTGTACAGCCGGCCAGCAGCGGTCAGCTGAACCCGTCCTCGGTCACTGTCACCGCTGGTGTACAGCCGGCCAACAGCGGTCAGCTGAACCCGTCCTCGGTCACTGTGTACGTCCCTGTCACCGCTGGTGTACAACCGGCCAGCAGCAGTCAGCTGAACCCGTCCTCGGTCACTGTGCACTGTCACTGTCACCGCTGGTGTACAGCCAGCCAGCAGCGGTCAGCTGAACCCGTCCTCGGTCACTGTGTATTGTCACTGTCACCGCTGGTGTACAGCCGGCCAGCAGCGGTCAGCTGAACCCGTCCTCGGTCACTGTGTACTGTCACTGTCACCGCTGGTGTACAGCCGGCCAGCAGCAGTCAGCTGAACCCGTCCTCGGTCACTGTGTACTGTCACTGTCACCGCTGGTGTACAGCCAGCCAGCAGCGGTCAGCTGAACCCGTCCTCGGTCACTGTGTACGTCCCTGTCACTGCTGGTGTACAGCCGTCCACCAGCGGTCAGCTGAACCCGTCCTCGGTCACTGTCACTGCTGGTGTACAGCCGGCCAGCAGCGGTCAGCTGAACCCGCCCTCGGTCACTGTCACTGCTGGTGTACAGCCGGCCAGCAGCGGTCAGCTGAACCCGTCCTCGGTCACTGTGTATTGTCACTGTCACCGCTGGTGTACAGCCAGCCAGCAGCGGTCAGCTGAACCCGTCCTCGGTCACTGTGTACGTCCCTGTCACCGCTGGTGTACAGCCGGCCAGCAGCGGTCAGCTGAACCCGTCCTCGGTCACTGTGTACTGTCACTGTCACCGCTGGTGTACAGCCGGCCAGCAGCGGTCAGCTGAACCCGTCCTCGGTCACTGTGTACTGTCACTGTCACCGCTGGTGTACAGCCAGCCAGCAGCGGTCAGCTGAACCCGTCCTCGGTCAATGTGTACATCCCTGTCACCGCTGGTGTACAGCCGGCCAGCAGCGGTCAGCTGAACCCGTCCTCGGTCACTGGGTACTGTCACTGTCACCGCTGGTATACAGCCAGCCAGCAGCGGTCAGCTGAACCCGTCCTCGGTCACTGTGTACTGTCACTGGCACCGCTGGTGTACAGCCGGCCAGCAGCAGTCAGCTGAACCCATCCTCGGTCACTGTCACCGCTGGTGTACAGACGGTCAGCAGCGGTCAGCTGAACCCGTCCTCGGTCACTGTCACCGCTGGTGTACAGCCGGCCAGCAGCGGTCAGCTGAACCCATCCTCGGTCACTGTGTATTGTCACTGTCACCGCTGGTGTACAGCCGGCCAGCAGCGGTCAGCTAAACCCGTCCTCGGTCACTGTCACCGCGTGAAACACGGCCAGCAGCGGTCAGCTGAACCCGTCCTCGGTCACTGTCACCGCTGGTGTACAGACGGTCAGCAGCGGCCAGCTGAACCCGTCCTCGGTCACTGTCACCGCTGGTGTACAGCCGGTCAGCAGCGGTCAGCTGAACCCGTCATCGGTCACTGGGTACTGTCACTGTCACCGCTGGTGTACAGCCGGCCAGCAGCGGTCAGCTAAACCCGTCCTCGGTCACTGTGTATTGTCACTGTCACTGCTGGTGTACAGCCGGCCAGCAGCAGTCAGCTGAACCCGTCCTCGGTCACTGTGTACTGTCACTGTCACCGCTGGTGTACAGCCGGCCAGCAGCGGTCAGCTGAACCCGTCCTCGGTCACTGTGTACTGTCACTGTCACCGCTGGTGTACAGCCGGCCAGCAGCGGTCAGCTGAACCCGTCCTCGGTCACTGTGTACTGTCACTGTCACCGCTGGTGTACAGCCGGCCAGCAGCGGTCAGCTGAACCCGTTCTCGGTCACTGTCACCGCTGGTGTACAGCCGGCCAGCGGCGGTCAGCTGAACCCGTCCTCGATCACTGTCACCGCTGGTGTACAGACGGCCAGCAGCGGTCAGCTGAACCCGTCCTCGGTCACTGTCACCGCTGGTGTACAGACGGCCAGCGGCGGTCAGCTGAACCCGTTCTCGGTCACTGTCACCGCTGGTGTACAGACGGCCAGCAGCGGTCAGCTGAACCCGTCCTCGGTCACTGTCACCGCGTGAAACACGGCCAGCAGCGGTCAGCTGAACCCGTCCTCGGTCACTGTGTACTGTCACTGTCACCGCTGGTGTACAGCCGGCCAGAAGCAGTCAGCTGAACCCGTCCTCGGTCACTGTCACCGCTGGTGTACAGACGGCCAGCAGCGGTCAGCTGAACCCGTCTTCGGTCACTGTCACCGCTGGTGTACAGACGGTCAGCAGCGGTCAGCTGAACCCGTCCTCGGTCACTGTGTACTGTCACTGTCACCGCTGGTGTACAGCCGGCCAGCAGCGGTCAGCTGAACCCGTCCTCGGTCACTGTGTATTGTCACTGTCACCGCTGGGGTACAGCCGGCCAGCAGCGGTCAGCTGAACCCGTCCTCGGTCACTGTCACCGCGTGAAACACGGCCAGCAGCGGTCAGCTGAACCCGTCCTCGGCCACTGTCACCGCTGGTGTACAGACGGTCAGCAGCGGCCAGCTGAACCCGTCCTCGGTCACTGCACCGCTGGTGTACAGCCGGCCAGCAGCGGTCAGCTGAACCCGTCCTCGGTCACTGTCACCGCTGGTGTACAGCCGGCCAGCAGCGGTCAGCTGAACCCGCCCTCGGTCACTGTCACCGCTGGTGTACATACGGCCAGCAGCGGTCAGCTAAACCCGTCCTCGGTCACTGTCACCGCGTGAAACACGGCCAGCAGCGGTCAGCTGAACCCGTCCTCGGTCACTGTGTATTGTCACTGTCACCGCTGGTGTACAGCCGGCCAGCAGCGGTCAGCTGAACCCGTCCTCGGTCACTGTCACCGCGTGAAACACGGCCAGCAGCGGTCAGCTGAACCCGTCCTCGGTCACTGTCACCGCGTGAAACACGGCCAGCAGCGGTCAGCTGAACCCGTCCTCGGTCACTGTGTATTGTCACTGTCACCGCTGGTGTACAGCCGGCCAGCAGCGGTCAGCTAAACCCGTCCTCGGTCACTGTGTACTGTCACTATCACCGCTGGTGTACAGCCGGCCAGCAGCAGTCAGCTGAACCCGTCCTCGGTCACTGTGTACTGTCACTGTCACCGCTGGTGTACAGCCGGCCAGCAGCGGTCAGCTGAACCCATCCTCGGTCACTGTGTATTGTCACTGTCACCGCTGGTGTACCGCCGGCCATCAGCGGTCAGCTGAACCCGTCCTCGGTCACTGTCACCGCTGGTGTACAGCCGGCCAGCAGCGGTCAGCTGAACCCATCCTCGGTCACTGTGTACTGTCACTGTCACCGCTGGTGTACAGCCGGCCAGCAGCGGTCAGCTGAACCCGTCCTCGGTCACTGTGTACGTCCCTGTCACCGCTGGTGTACAGCCGGCCAGCAGCGGTCAACTGAACCCGTCCTCGGTCACTGTGTACTGTCACTGTCACCGCTGGTGTACAGCCGGCCAGCAGCGGTCAGCTGAACCCGTCCTCGGTCACTGTGTACGTCCCTGTCACCGCTGGTGTACAGCCGGCCAGCAGCGGTCAGCTGAACCCGTCCTCGGTCACTGTGTACGTTCCTGTCACCGCTGGTGTACAGCCGGCCAGCAGCGGTCAGCTGAACCCGTCCTCGGTCACTGTGTACTGTCACTGTCACCGCTGGTGTACAGCCAGCCAGCAGCGGTCAGCTGAACCCGTCCTCGGTCACTGTGTATTGTCACTGTCACCGCTGGTGTACAGCCAGCCAGCAGCGGTCAGCTGAACCCGTCCTCGGTCACTGTGTACTGTCACTGTCACCGCTGGTGTACAGCCGGCCAGCAGCGGTCAACTGAACCCGTCCTCGGTCACTGTCACCGCTGGTGTACAGCCGGCCAGCAGCGGTCAGCTGCACCCGTCCTCGGTCACTGTCACCGCTGGTGTACAGCCGGCCAGCAGCAGTCAGCTGAACCCGTCCTCGGTCACTGTGTATTGTCACTGTCACCGCTGGTGTACAGCCGGCCAGCAGCGGTCAGCTGAACCCGTCCTCGGTCACTGTGTACTGTCACTGTCACCGCTGGTGTACAGCCAGCCAGCAGCGGTCAGCTGAACCCGTCCTCGGTCACTGTGTACGTCCCTGTCACTGCTGGTGTACAGCCGGCCAGCAGCGGTCAGCTGAACCCGTCCTCGGTCACTGTCACCGCTGGTGTACAGCCGGCCAGCAGCGGTCAGCTGAACCCGTCCTCGGTCACTGTCACCGCTGGTGTACAGCCGGCCAACAGCGGTCAGCTGAACCCGTCCTCGGTCACTGTGTACGTCCCTGTCACCGCTGGTGTACAACCGGCCAGCAGCAGTCAGCTGAACCCGTCCTCGGTCACTGTGTACTGTCACTGTCACCGCTGGTGTACAGCCAGCCAGCAGCGGTCAGCTGAACCCGTCCTCGGTCACTGTGTATTGTCACTGTCACCGCTGGTGTACAGCCGGCCAGCAGCGGTCAGCTGAACCCGTCCTCGGTCATTGTGTACTGTCACTGTCACCGCTGGTGTACAGCCGGCCAGCAGCAGTCAGCTGAACCCGTCCTCGGTCACTGTGTACTGTCACTGTCACCGCTGGTGTACAGCCAGCCAGCAGCGGTCAGCTGAACCCGTCCTCGGTCACTGTGTACGTCCCTGTCACTGCTGGTGTACAGCCGTCCACCAGCGGTCAGCTGAACCCGTCCTCGGTCACTGTCACTGCTGGTGTACAGCCGGCCAGCAGCGGTCAGCTGAACCCGCCCTCGGTCACTGTCACTGCTGGTGTACAGCCGGCCAGCAGCGGTCAGCTGAACCCGTCCTCGGTCACTGTGTATTGTCACTGTCACCGCTGGTGTACAGCCAGCCAGCAGCGGTCAGCTGAACCCGTCCTCGGTCACTGTGTACGTCCCTGTCACCGCTGGTGTACAGCCGGCCAGCAGCGGTCAGCTGAACCCGTCCTCGGTCACTGTGTACTGTCACTGTCACCGCTGGTGTACAGCCGGCCAGCAGCGGTCAGCTGAACCCGTCCTCGGTCACTGTGTATTGTCACTGTCACCGCTGGTGTACAGCCAGCCAGCAGCGGTCAGCTGAACCCGTCCTCGGTCAATGTGTACGTCCCTGTCACCGCTGGTGTACAGCCGGCCAGCAGCGGTCAGCTGAACCCGTCCTCGGTCACTGGGTACTGTCACTGTCACCGCTGGTATACAGCCAGCCAGCAGCGGTCAGCTGAACCCGTCCTCGGTCACTGTGTACTGTCACTGGCACCGCTGGTGTACAGCCGGCCAGCAGCAGTCAGCTGAACCCATCCTCGGTCACTGTCACCGCTGGTGTACAGACGGTCAGCAGCGGTCAGCTGAACCCGTCCTCGGTCACTGTCACCGCTGGTGTAGAGCCGGCCAGCAGCGGTCAGCTGAACCCATCCTCGGTCACTGTGTATTGTCACTGTCACCGCTGGTGTACAGCCGGCCAGCAGCGGTCAGCTGAACCCGTCCTCGGTCACTGTCACCGCGTGAAACACGGCCAGCAGCGGTCAGCTGAACCCGTCCTCGGTCACTGTCACCGCTGGTGTACAGACGGTCAGCAGCGGCCAGCTGAACCCGTCCTCGGTCACTGTCACCGCTGGTGTACAGCCGGTCAGCAGCGGTCAGCTGAACCCGTCATCGGTCACTGGGTACTGTCACTGTCACCGCTGGTGTACAGCCGGCCAGCAGCGGTCAGCTAAACCCGTCCTCGGTCACTGTGTATTGTCACTGTCACTGCTGGTGTACAGCCGGCCAGCAGCAGTCAGCTGAACCCGTCCTCGGTCACTGTGTACTGTCACTGTCACCGCTGGTGTACAGCCGGCCAGCAGCGGTCAGCTGAACCCGTCCTCGGTCACTGTGTACTGTCACTGTCACCGCTGGTGTACAGCCGGCCAGCAGCGGTCAGCTGAACCCGTCCTCGGTCACTGTCACCGCGTGAAACACGGCCAGCAGCGGTCAGCTGAACCCGTCCTCGGTCACTGTCACCGCTGGTGTACAGACGGTCAGCAGCGGCCAGCTGAACCCGTCCTCGGTCACTGCACCGCTGGTGTACAGCCGGCCAGCAGCGGTCAGCTGAACCCGTCCTCGGTCACTGTCACCGCTGGTGTACAGCCGGCCAGCAGCGGTCAGCTGAACCCGCCCTCGGTCACTGTCACCGCTGGTGTACATACGGCCAGCAGCGGTCAGCTAAACCCGTCCTCGGTCACTGTCACCGCGTGAAACACGGCCAGCAGCGGTCAGCTGAACCCGTCCTCGGTCACTGTGTATTGTCACTGTCACCGCTGGTGTACAGCCGGCCAGCAGCGGTCAGCTGAACCCGTCCTCGGTCACTGTCACCGCGTGAAACACGGCCAGCAGCGGTCAGCTGAACCCGTCCTCGGTCACTGTCACCGCGTGAAACACGGCCAGCAGCGGTCAGCTGAACCCGTCCTCGGTCACTGTGTATTGTCACTGTCACCGCTGGTGTACAGCCGGCCAGCAGCGGTCAGCTAAACCCGTCCTCGGTCACTGTGTACTGTCACTATCACCGCTGGTGTACAGCCGGCCAGCAGCAGTCAGCTGAACCCGTCCTCGGTCACTGTGTACTGTCACTGTCACCGCTGGTGTACAGCCGGCCAGCAGCGGTCAGCTGAACCCATCCTCGGTCACTGTGTATTGTCACTGTCACCGCTGGTGTACCGCCGGCCATCAGCGGTCAGCTGAACCCGTCCTCGGTCACTGTCACCGCTGGTGTACAGCCGGCCAGCAGCGGTCAGCTGAACCCATCCTCGGTCACTGTGTACTGTCACTGTCACCGCTGGTGTACAGCCGGCCAGCAGCGGTCAGCTGAACCCGTCCTCGGTCACTGTGTACGTCCCTGTCACCGCTGGTGTACAGCCGGCCAGCAGCGGTCAACTGAACCCGTCCTCGGTCACTGTGTACTGTCACTGTCACCGCTGGTGTACAGCCGGCCAGCAGCGGTCAGCTGAACCCGTCCTCGGTCACTGTGTACTGTCACTGTCACCGCTGGTGTACAGCCGGCAATCAGCGGTCAGCTGAACCCGTCCTCGGTCACTGTGTACTGTCACTGTCACCGCTGGTGTAAGCCGGCCAGCAGCGGTCAGCTGAACCTGTCCTTGGTCACTGTGTACTGTCACTGTCACCGCTGGTGTACAACCGGCCAGCAGCGGTCAGCTGAACCCGTCCTCGGTCACTGTGTACTGTCACTGTCACCGCTGGTGTACAGCCGGCCAGCAGCGGTCAGCTGAACCCGTCCTCGGTCACTGTGTACTGTCACTGTCACCGCTGGTGTACAGCCGGCCAGCAGCGGTCAGCTGAACCCGTCCTCGGTCACTGTGTACTGTCACTGTCACCGCTGGTGTACAGCCGGCCAGCAGCAGTCAGCTGAACCCATCCTCGGTCACTGTCACCGCTGGTGTACAGACGGTCAGCAGCGGCCAGCTGAACCCGTCCTCGGTCACTGTCACCGCTGGTGTACAGCCGGTCAGCAGCGGTCAGCTGAACCCGTCATCGGTCACTGGGTACTGTCACTGTCACCGCTGGTGTACAGCCGGCCAGCAGCGGTCAGCTAAACCCGTCCTCGGTCACTGTGTATTGTCACTGTCACTGCTGGTGTACAGCCGGCCAGCAGCAGTCAGCTGAACCCGTCCTCGGTCACTGTGTACTGTCACTGTCACCGCTGGTGTACAGCCGGCCAGCAGCGGTCAGCTGAACCCGTCCTCGGTCACTGTGTACTGTCACTGTCACCGCTGGTGTACAGCCGGCCAGCAGCGGTCAGCTGAACCCGTCCTCGGTCACTGTGTACTGTCACTGTCACCGCTGGTGTACAGCCGGCCAGCAGCGGTCAGCTGAACCCGTCCTCGGTCACTGTGTACTGTCACTGTCACCGCTGGTGTACAGCCGGCCAGCAGCGGTCAGCTGAACCCGTTCTCGGTCACTGTCACCGCTGGTGTACAGCCGGCCAGCGGCGGTCAGCTGAACCCGTCCTCGATCACTGTCACCGCTGGTGTACAGACGGCCAGCAGCGGTCAGCTGAACCCGTCCTCGGTCACTGTCACCGCTGGTGTACAGACGGCCAGCGGCGGTCAGCTGAACCCGTCCTCGGTCACTGTCACCGCTGGTGTACAGACGGCCAGCAGCGGTCAGCTGAACCCGTCCTCGGTCACTGTCACCGCGTGAAACACGGCCAGCAGCGGTCAGCTGAACCCGTCCTCGGTCACTGTGTACTGTCACTGTCACCGCTGGTGTACAGCCGGCCAGAAGCAGTCAGCTGAACCCGTCCTCGGTCACTGTCACCGCTGGTGTACAGACGGCCAGCAGCGGTCAGCTGAACCCGTCCTCGGTCACTGTCACCGCTGGTGTACAGACGGTCAGCAGCGGTCAGCTGAACCCGTCCTCGGTCACTGTGTACTGTCACTGTCACCGCTGGTGTACAGCCGGCCAGCAGCGGTCAGCTGAACCCGTCCTCGGTCACTGTGTATTGTCACTGTCACCGCTGGGGTACAGCCGGCCAGCAGCGGTCAGCTGAACCCGTCCTCGGTCACTGTCACCGCGTGAAACACGGCCAGCAGCGGTCAGCTGAACCCGTCCTCGGTCACTGTCACCGTTGGTGTACAGACGGTCAGCAGCGGCCAGCTGAACCCGTCCTCGGTCACTGCACCGCTGGTGTACAGCCGGCCAGCAGCGGTCAGCTGAACCCGTCCTCGGTCACTGTCACCGCTGGTGTACAGCCGGCCAGCAGCGGTCAGCTGAACCCGCCCTCGGTCACTGTCACCGCTGGTGTACATACGGCCAGCAGCGGTCAGCTAAACCCGTCCTCGGTCACTGTCACCGCGTGAAACACGGCCAGCAGCGGTCAGCTGAACCCGTCCTCGGTCACTGTGTATTGTCACTGTCACCGCTGGTGTACAGCCGGCCAGCAGCGGTCAGCTGAACCCGTCCTCGGTCACTGTCACCGCGTGAAACACGGCCAGCAGCGGTCAGCTGAACCCGTCCTCGGTCACTGTCACCGCGTGAAACACGGCCAGCAGCGGTCAGCTGAACCCGTCCTCGGTCACTGTGTATTGTCACTGTCACCGCTGGTGTACAGCCGGCCAGCAGCGGTCAGCTAAACCCGTCCTCGGTCATTCCTGCGTCAATTCTCCATAACTACTTCTTTTCCGACGCGTATGCGCGCGATGGCAGCGCGGAGGACTTCACCCTTCCGGCTCCCCCTGCCCGTTGTCATGGAAACCGGGGCAGCCGGAGGGAGACCCGCTGACCAGGGGACGTCGCCCGGCTAATGTCAACAATGCCGGGCGACGGGGCAGTGACGGGGGCCCGCTCCCGCCGGCCCGCACACCGCGGGTGTCGCGGCGGGTGGAGGGTCCGCCGAGCCAAAGCGAGAGGAAGCGGCGAACAGCAAACCGCTCCGGACGTTGGGGTAACACCACCCCGCCGTGTAGGGCGTCCACCAACACCGAATCCAGACAACCCTCTCCAGCACGCTGGGGCGTTGCCCTCCCGTGTAGGACGCCACACCTCACCACAGCGCAACAGAACGCTCGCTCAGCCGCCACGCCAATTTATCGAACCACCACGACTCAACGAGAGGCAAACCAGACGAGCGTGTGTCACACACCCGGACAACAACACCGCATCAGACGGCGTTCCATCGGAGACGACGACGCGCGGAAAACTGTCACTGGAGCTGTTAAATGTTCAGTCCCTTCTTCCAAAATTACCGGACATTCGCACTGATGTTTCCCTTCGGTCTCCAGAAATGCTATGTTTTACTGAGACCAATCTGAAGTCAACGACGCCAGACCGATTTATTACAATTCCAGGGTATCGCCTTTTTCGGCTGGACAGAAAAACAGGACGTAAAAAATCTGGAGGAGGGGTCGCAATATTTGTGAAGGAACATTTATCCGCCAATATAATTAAAGTGAAAACGACTGGATCAGACTCTCATGTAGAGGCGCTCTGGGTCAAGGTGAAAATTGACAAAAAGAAAGCAGCCACTTTGGCTTGTGTCTATCGACCACCTTCATCAAACCACGCTCAAATTCAAGCGGATTTCAACGATTTAGAGGAACAAATCCAACAAATAATTACGGCCTCTTCATCTCACCGTATCATTTTAGCGGGTGATCTGAATTCAGACCCTCAAACAAATCCAGCAGCAGATGAAAGGCTTCGGGAATTAGAAAGGTACGGGCTGAACTGTGTAGTACGCGAACCTACCTTTTATCGTGACCGTACGCGCTCATTACTTGATGTTGTGCTGATGTCTGATTCGTTGTGTAACGACCAATCACTAACAATGTGTTCTGTCCAAAAATGTGATTACGCGAGTCACCACCGTCGCGTATGTGTGGGAGTAACGGTGCCCCGAGCCAGACAAAGGGCGCAGTACAGGACGGGCCGGAGATGGCGAACATTCGATAATGGTGCGTTTTTGACTGATGTAAGGAACATTGGATGGCACTCTGTTGTAAAACAAAATGAAACATGTCAACAGCAGTGGGAGGCTTTTTCAAATACGCTTAACGAAATGTTAGACTTCCATGCTCCTATCAGAAAATTTAGAGTTCACAACCCCCGTCCCCCACCGGTTTCGAATGAAACCCTCAATCTGATGAAGCAGCGCAAACGATATAAAGAAACAAACGATCCAGCGTATCAGGAAATCAACACATTAACTAAACGGGCGATTCGCAAAGACTGTCGGGCAGATATAGCAAACCGCGTCCACAACTCAACATCCTCGTCATTGTTTCAGAAATTAAAATATGTAATTGCACCTAAACGTGGATACACAAAGCAACCGCAAAATTTAACACCAGATGACCTGAACGATTACTTTACAGCAGTAGGTACACACACTAGAGACGAGGTGGTTGCCGACTTCGACCGTTCGGGCCGAGAGAAGCTTTTTACTCGACTACCTAGGGTCAACGCTGGGTCAATGAGGCTCACACCAGTCACGTTGACTGAACTAAGGTGTGCTTTATTTTCACTACCCAACAAAGACTCTTCAATAGAAGGCGACGTCCCAATCCAAATTTTAAAACTGACATTTGATGCAATTGGACGCTACCTTTTACGTATCATTAACACTAGCTTTGTCTCTGAAACCGTGCCCTCTACCTGGAAAAGGGCGACTGTCATTCCTCTATTTAAAAGAGACGATCCATCTAAAGCATCAAATTTTAGACCTATCACGAAAGTTCCTGGTATATGCAAAGTAGTAGAAAAGTTAGTACAAAAACAGTTGACAAGCTACCTCCAGAGCCAAAATCTATTGAGCGAAGATCAACATGGTTTCTTGCCGCAACATTCGACATGTACCGCCCTATTGACAATGACTGACGAAATTCTCAGGGGCATGGATCGATCCCAAATTTCCATATTGGTTCTCATTGATTTGAGTCGCTGCTTCGATGTTATTGATCACAAAACGCTCATTAATAAATTAGAATTGTTGCAAATTTCATCAGGCTGGTTTAAAAGCTACCTACACGGACACGTACAACGGGTTAAAGTAGGGGAAAGTTTTTCAAAGCCACTTCCTATCACAATTGGGACTTTCCAGGGTACTTGTCTCGGCCCATTACTGTACAACATTGCTAGCAACGATCTCGCATGCCACATTCCAGCTAAAATCAATGGCTTCAAGGTCACATCGGTGCGTTATGCCGATGACACACAGCTCGCTGTCACAGGCCCTCGAGATCAAATTGGGGAACTACAAAGGAGCATGGAAGAGTTGCTAGTAACGATGTCAACGTGGTTCCAACAACATGGCATGAAGGTTAATGCGGCAAAAACTGAATTTATTTTGTGTGGAGACAGGAGGCAGTTAAAGCGTATTGCGCAGCCCCCATTATTTTATTTTATGGGAGAGCAAATTCAATGTTCCAACAAAGTCAAAAATTTAGGAGTGGTGATGGATGAAACATTGTCATGGGAATATCATATATAAAAAAAACATCACTGATCGCTGCTTTGGAATTTTGATCGGATTAAGCCATGTAAAGCATGCCTTGCCCGCTGAAGTGTTGCCGCGCATTGTCGATTGTCTGGTGCTATCACATGTGAGATACTGTGTACAAGTGTATGGCAGTGCCAGTGTGACGTCTCTTAAGAACATCCAAAAAATCTTAAATTTTGCCGCACGAGTCATATCAGGACGCAGGAAATACGACCACATCTCTGATGTATTGCGTGAATTAGGTTGGCTAAATGCGTTAGATTTATTAAAATACTCTGACTTGTGCATGTTGCATAAGGTTATAACTAGAGCGAAACCTTCGTCGTTGGCGTCGCGCATCCAGTTCAACTACGAAATACTGGAGCGTGATACCCGACAATCGAAACATCTAGCCTTGCCTCGACCTAGAAACAATCACGGAAAGCGCACATTCTTGTATAGGGCTAGCCATTCATACAATGCGCATATTTAATCTCAGTGTGTTCTGAATGCAGTGTCGCCCATTAGATTTTACACTTGCTCAATAATTGTACGATGTCGGCAAAACAGGGCAAACTGTTTTAGCTCACTTTTTACTGTTTTAGCTCACTCATTTTTATGTTCATGTATGGAAGACCGAAGAATAACCCTGTCGTGTGGAACGGTCTGTTTACGTTAATACATACATACTATCACCGCTGGTGTACAGCCGGCCAGCAGCAGTCAGCTGAACCCGTCCTCGGTCACTGTGTACTGTCACTGTCACCGCTGGTGTACAGCCGGCCAGCAGCGGTCAGCTGAACCCATCCTCGGTCACTGTGTATTGTCACTGTCGCCGCTGGTGTACCGCCGGCCATCAGCGGTCAGCTGAACCCGTCCTCGGTCACTGTCACCGCTGGTGTACAGCCGGCCAGCAGCGGTCAGCTGAACCCATCCTCGGTCACTGTGTACTGTCACTGTCACCGCTGGTGTACAGCCGGCCAGCAGCGGTCAGCTGAACCCGTCCTCGGTCACTGTGTACGTCCCTGTCACCGCTGGTGTACAGCCGGCCAGCAGCGGTCAACTGAACCCGTCCTCGGTCACTGTGTACTGTCACTGTCACCGCTGGTGTACAACCGGCCAGCAGCGGTCAGCTGAACCCGTCCTCGGTCACTGTGTACTGTCACTGTCACCGCTGGTGTACAGCCGGCCAGCAGCGGTCAGCTGAACCCGTCCTCGGTCACTGTGTACTGTCACTGTCACCGCTGGTGTACAGCCGGCCAGCAGCGGTCAGCTGAACCCGTCCTCGGTCACTGTGTACTGTCACTGTCACCGCTGGTGTACAGCCGGCCAGCAGCAGTCAGCTGAACCCATCCTCGGTCACTGTCACCGCTGGTGTACAGCCGGCCAGCAGCGGTCAGCTGAACCCATCCTCGGTTACTGTCACCGCTGGTGTACAGACGGTCAGCAGCGGTCAGCTGAACCCGTCCTCGGGCACTGTCACCGCTGGTGTACAGCCGGCCAGCAGCGGTCAGCTAAACCCGTCCTCGGTCACTGTCACCACTGGTGTACAGACGGCCAGCAGCGGTCAGCTGAACCCGTCCTCGGTCACTGTCACCGCGTGAGACACGGCCAGCAGCAGTCAGCTGAACCCGTCCTCGGTCACTGTCACCGCGTGAGACATGGCCAGCTTCGTGTGTCCGGTCAGCTGGAGGGTCGCTTCCAGCCGATTGAACGCCGCCCGGCCCCCGTCAGCCGCCCAGTGGAGCGGTAACAATGAGCTTCGATCACACACTCCACAGGCATCGATCATGTGATCCGGGGCACTGTGCGGCTCAGGTCCGTTTGAGATGGACATTGGGCAGGAAGACATTGATCATGTGTCCAACATAGAAATAATGTAGATCCCTTCACGCGTTTATATAGTGTCCGTAGTTTCATAGTTGCTGTATTTTGACATATTTTTTGGTTATTTAACCCGCGCCCCGCTGGGGGGAGGGGGACAGAATCTGCCCCCCCCCCCCGGATTTTATAAATACCTTGAAGACTACGACAGATATTGATGTATAACTTGTAGTACCTTATGCTATATCAAGTATCCGTCTTCTCTCAAGATTTGAATGATATAGTAGTTGTAATTTGTAGTTATTGTAGTAGTTTGGGAGCTAATGATGTTTTAGTGACGACATGTCATACCATTTTTGGTGGAAAAACGATAAATGTTTGAAAAATCGTAGAAAATAGGGTTTTGAAGCAAATTGCAAATACAAATGTAGAAAGAAAGAAAATTATATGGTCTTCAAAATGGTTTTTTCGGATTTTCGAACTCCTGAGTTTTGGACCCCTAAAACACATAAAAACGGACTTTTCGGAAAAATTCCCACAAAATCAAAGTTTTCAAATATATTATATCTCGAAGTACTTGAATGAACAGCATAGCGATTAGCAAAATATTTTATCATAATAACCTTATGTTCAAAACTGAGTTAAAACTTATCAAAATATACAAAGAACTACTGGGTTCAATGCGACTGGGTTCGTCGTGGCGATTTGATATAACTGAATTGAAGAAGGATTGCATCCGAAATATATTAAACTTTCTGTTATTGACCATCTTTTATTGACCAGATACAGACAAATAAAATCCACCACTATATTTCTGAGACAAAACTGGTCTAGCAATATGCCTTTTTTATTAGATTAATCAATTTCAAATTGTGACCTTATGCGACCTGACCTTGACCTGAACTTCACCTAAGGCTAAGGCCCATTATATGTGGTCAGATTGTGACAATGGCTACTGCTATCGAATTATACGTGTAAAATAACCTATAAAACATGTGTCGCCTGACTTTCGTAGACCTCTTGCCAATAGTTACCTTTTGTGACCTGACCTTCACCTTGACCTTTGCTTACAATTTCACTTTAGCTTATGTGGGAGATGTATTATACCTCTGAGAGTACTTTGTACGATGATAGTCGCAATATAAGTCTTTGAATGGAAAGGAAAGTGGGCTCGTACCTGTTGTTGATTAATAAATCATACAATCATACAATCAAGTATGACCCATCAACTCAAATACCTCGATTTTGACCTTTCACCTGACCGTGACCTGACATGTGACCTTATTTTGTCAATTTCGCGTACACATTAGATGCGTCTCATTGAGAGCTTTTGATTGTTGCCTTGCGCGTCTCGCTGCGGTTAATGGTTCGGAAGATAGCGAGGTACAGAATATGCCCCCCCCCCCCCCCCCCCCCAGCCTCGTGTTCGGCTGAATACCCCAGAGGGACGCGGGTTAAAATCGAGCGGCACAAGATAATCAGTATTCTGACTTGGCACTGATTTGGATATCAGCGCGAAAATGCATTTCCATTCACTGCCTGGCCCCCGCGTGGAGAGCATTATTCAGACCACCCTCGGCCGGCTCTATTTTCACGCCTCTTGTTTTATTAGCTCCGGTGAACTTTACGAGCCGACACTATGTGTCCGACCTAGTGCTCTGAATAATGCAGACCTGGCGCCGCCGGCCACTGGCCCGAGTCGGCCGTGTGGTAGGTCCGAGCCGACACTATGTGTCCGACCTAGTGCTCTGAATAATGCAGACCTGGCGCCGCCCGCCGGCACTGGCCCGAGTCGGCCGTGTGGGTAGGTCCGAGCCGACACTATGTGTCCGACCTAGTGCTCTGAATAATGCAGACCTGGCGCCGCCCGGCGGCACTGGCCCGAGTCGGCCGTGTGGTAGGTCCGAGCCGACACTATGTGTCCGACCTAGTGCTCTGAATAATGCAGACCTGGCGCCGCCCGCCGGCACTGGCCCGAGTCGGCCGTGTGGTAGGTCCGAGCCGACACTATGTGTCCGACCTAGTGCTCTGAATAATGCAGACCTGGCGCCGCCCGCCGGCACTGGCCCGAGTCGGCCGTGTGGTAGGTCCGAGCCGACACTATGTGTCCGACCTAGTGCTCTGAATAATACAGACCTGGCGCCGCCGGCACTGGCCCGAGCCGGCCGTGTGGTAGGTCCGAGCCGACACTATGTGCCCGACCTAGTGCTCTGAATAATGCAGACCTGGCGCCGCCCGCCGGCACTGGCCCGAGTCGGCCGTGTGGTAGGTCCGAGCCGACACTATGTGTCCGACCTAGTGCTCTGAATAATACAGACCTGGCGCCGCCGGCACTGGCCCGAGCCGGCCGTGTGGTAGGTCCGAGCCGACACTATGTGTCCGACCTAGTGCTCTGAATAATGCAGACCTGGCGCCGCCCGCCGGCACTGGCCCGAGTCGGCCGTGTGGTAGGTCCGAGCCGACACTATGTGTCCGACCTAGTGCTCTGAATAATACAGACCTGGCGCCGCCGGCACTGGCCCGAGCCGGCCGTGTGGTAGGTCCGAGCCGACACTATGTGCCCGACCTAGTGCTCTGAATAATGCAGACCTGGCGCCGCCCGCCGGCACTGGCCCGAGTCGGCCGTGTGGTAGGTCCGAGCCGACACTATGTGTCCGACCTAGTGCTCTGAATAATGCAGACCTGGCGCCGCCGGCACTGGCCCGAGTCGGCCGTGTGGTAGGTCCCGAGCCGACACTATGTGCCCGACCTAGTGCTCTGAATAATGCAGACCTGGCGCCGCCCGCCGGCACTGGCCCGAGTCGGCCGTGTGGTAGGTCCGAGCCGACACTATGTGTCCGACCTAGTGCTCTGAATAATGCAGACCTGGCGCCGCCCGCCGGCACTGGCCCGAGTCGGCCGTTGTGGTAGGTCCGAGCCGACACTATGTGCCCGACCTAGTGCTCTGAATAATGCAGACCTGGCGCCGCCCGCCGGCACTGGCCCGAGTCGGCCGTGTGGTAGGTCCGAGCCGACACTATGTGTCCGACCTAGTGCTCTGAATAATGCAGACCTGGCGCCGCCCGCCGGCACTGGCCCGAGTCGGCCGTGTGGTAGGTCCGAGCCGACACTATGTGCCCGACCTAGTGCTCTGAATAATGCAGACCTGGCGCCGCCCGCCGGCCACTGGCCCGAGTCGGCCGTGTGGTAGGTCCGAGCCGACACTATGTGCCCGACCTAGTGCTCTGAATAATGCAGACCTGGCGCCGCCGGCACTGGCCCGAGTCGGCCGTGTGGTAGGTCCGAGCCGACACTATGTGTCCGACCTAGTGCTCTGAATAATGCAGACCTGGCGCCGCCCGCCGGCACTGGCCCGAGTCGGCCGTGTGGTAGGTCCGAGCCGACACTATGTGCCCGACCTAGTGCTCTGAATAATGCAGACCTGGCGCCGCCCGCCGGCACTGGCCCGAGTCGGCCGTGTGGTAGGTCCGAGCCGACACTATGTGCCCGACCTAGTGCTCTGAATAATGCAGACCTGGCGCCGCCCGCCGGCACTGGCCCGAGTCGGCCGTGTGGTAGGTTCTGTGCCCGCCGGGCTCAGACTCCCGACGCCGCGCCGCGGGAGGCGTCCCAGTCGCAGCCGCACGCTCCCGGCTCCGCTGCGTTTGTTTTCCATCGGAGACGTCGGAAATGGACGTCGCGTTTTTGCATAATGCGCTGAGAAGGCGTGACTTAGGCGACCAGATTTCTACGCCCGCCTCGCTAGTTTGAGGATTTTCTGGAAATGTTTTCCGACCAAGCGACTCCAGCGATATTGCAAAGGAATCTGAACTTACGTCAATAGGAGACAATACACACGGTTACATCATAACATTAGGTGAACATTCTGTAGGGAAGGTAACACTGACATACTGACATATCAGCAAAAAGTCAGTAATGTCGGAAGTATCTAAAGTTTGACCGTTTTGTTATATTCGGAGGAAATTAATGTTTTCGTGATTACGTGCTGCTCCGTCTGTCATCATACGGAACTTAGTAGCACGTCTCATTGTATTTTTGTTCCTCCTGATATTATAATGATTGTGCACGCATGAAGTTCGCATGGGCCGTTCAAATATTTGTGTTTATCAAATAACTGCTTTACACGAGCCTGTTACGAAAAAAGTAAAGCAAACGTTACTGAAGATTTATCGTTTATTTATACTGTGTTTGTGTTAGTTCTTGTTTTAAATATAGAGAAATAGTCTGATTTTGTTCTCATCATATTTTGTATTCACTGGTTCATATTAAAATAAAAATAGGTGTAAGTATTCTACGTCGCTTTTTTTCCTTCTGTACGTCCATTTAAAGAAAATAATTCACCT